>JAVQJX010208609.1:0-11642 GCA_036025115.1 Ambassis agassizii
ACTGATCTGGCTGGTATATGTAGAAAAAGTCTTTTCTCCAAAGATAGCCTGGTATTCTGTAATCAATCTAGGAAAATATTTACTTATAGTTTTAATGTCTTTTCAGGGCATTAGTCCTAAAACGGTGTCTCCGGAAAACAGACTCCATTTAATGCAGTTTACACTGTAAAGAGAACTTTTTTTTTTTTTTTACTGTTTGGCAATGTGTTACAGGAACATTCGGTCCCTGCTGTGGGAGAACCGCGTGTTTAGTTCCTGAGACTTCTTCAGGAGCCGCTGCTTCTGCGCCTCATCGAAGCGATTCACCTGCAGATCTGCATCTCGATCAAACGGTCTCCTCTCCACTGGCGTGTCAGCTTTCTCCTTTGCTTTTTCCTTCATCTTCTTTGTGTGTAAGCTCATCAACGACTCAGCACGTTTGGACTCCTAATAACAAGCAGTTTAATGTGAAAACATGTCAAATGTACAATACACTAAAGAGGAACAATAAGAAGCAATACATACATTATACTGAGACACTTTCTCTGCCGTTTCCACATCTTTCAGAGAAACATGTGGGACGTCATCTATCTCCTTTTCATCCTTCTTCTTTCCCTCAAGACGTTCCTATTGATAAAGAGCAGATCCATGACCTACAGGAATGTAACATACTGGAAAAAGATGTTTTCTGACAGTTGATTACCCTGGCCTTTCGCTCTCTGTCTGCTGGTGTGTCTGTCCAAATAGAGCGATCCTTGTTTTCTGGACCTGACCTCTTCTTGAAAGTTCTTGCCCCCAAGCCAATGTGCTGCAGTTCTGGTGGGAGTTCTGTCATCCATGTTTCTCTGCTCACTACCTCAGGAGCTTCCTGTTTAAAAAACGTTACACACAGGAGACAACTTTAACCTAGCATCCAAGATTTTTCTTTTCATTTTTTTGTTATTGTGGTTGTGTGTTTTTGACAATTCCTCTCAGAGACTCACATCTCTTGTCAGCTTGTCTTTCATTGTTTGTGCTCTGCGCTCAAAGTCTACAGCTACAGAGTATTCAACAGGCCCCTTGGCTGGCATGGGTCCAATCACATCCTCATCCTCTCCCTCGCTGCTGGAGGGCTCAGCCTGGTAGCCTGGAGGAAGGGCAGGCCCTGGAAAACCCTCTTTATCTTCACCATCATCATCATCATCATCCTCATCATCATTTTCATATGCTGCTCTGCGAAACCCAGGAGGCAAAGCTGGTCCCAGCACAGGTGGCCTAAAGGAACAGTATTAAATTACAGAATACGTATCTCCAGCTATATTGATTTCTATTTTAATTTGTCAGAAAGAACGGGATGAGAATAATCTGCTCACCTGTCAGGTGAGCTCTGCTGTTTTTTAAATCCTGGGGGCAGGGCTGGCCCAAAGAAACCATCATCGTCATCATCTTTGTTTACCCTGTTTGGAGGAATATGTTAATGTTTGGCTTAACATTGAATTACTTTAGGTGCAGCCTGATAGCAGTAAACCCACTGTGTAGATCCTTCTCCAGCTGCGTTTCCTGTCTTGGCTCTTTTAACTGCCACCTCTTGTTCACTCTCATCCGAGGAGCTCGACGGTTCTCCCCGTTTGTAACCGGGGGGTAAAGCGGGCCCAGTGACTATAACATTAAACAAAATAGAGTAACTTTGTCACCAAATAACATTAGTGCAGCACAATCTCAGTGTATATATTATTATAATTTCTGCCCAAACGTGATGTTTTACTTACATTCTGTTTCATCTTCCTTTCTGAAAATCGGGGGCAAAGCGGGTCCTATTAGTTTATCAGACGACATATCTGATACGGACTCGGTCACGCAACAATGCAAATGTTATATTAAACTGTCCAACAAACGGAAAGGATCCCCACAACAAACAAGGAATCACACAGGGGTGATTTTAACCTTTTACACCGGAAGTAAACAGTGAACCGCCAGCTGGTGTCAAGCTAACAAAAAGATACCCTGATCAAGTACGAGAATTAAAAATAAAAGCAGCAAAAGGAATTCGTTTTTGTTTATTTACCTAAATTAATTATTTAAAACCCAAGAGTTAAGTTAGAAAATCGTAGATACTTGTTTTTGTTTATTTATTGTTCTTAGTTTATTCATGATGTAGCACGGATTTTAACTCAAAGACAGATTTTATTTTGAAATCTTAACCGGACGTGGTTCCAGTACGACTTTGTTTTTGTGTCTTGACACCGGCGCTTGTGATCGTGTCGCAGGGCGCACCACAGCGTTCAGTTTATCTTTGAAGATTTTCAGGACAGGTTATTATAAAGACATATCTTACAATGACATGTTAACATGAAGTCAAACATCTAAACGTTTAAAAATGGGTAAAAAGGATAAAGGAGACAGGGGTAAGTTGCCAAAGCTTCCCTTTAACGCACCTAGCTAGCCATTATGCTAGCGAACACTGGCTGTTTGAGAAATAAAGATTTTTTTTGCTGTGTTTCTGACCACATTGTAGTTATGTACTCGTGGCTTTGCCACTAATTATCAAGAATATTGGTAACGAATAGCTCTTCTAGGAAGAAAATAGGCACACTTCATGCCTTTTAACAAAACATATGGCAATTTTGAAGGTCTTCTTCAGGAGTGCTAAGAGTGTATATTATCTCTTGGTCTATAGAGAAGAAGTCCAAAAGGCGATTCAATGAGGAAGAAGACGATGAAGAAGATGTGGTGGGGACTGATTCTCAGGAGGCCGTACCTGCTGCTGCAGGAAAACAAGTGGATGAGTCCAGTACAAAATTGGATGAGTATGGAGCCAAGGACTACCGTGTTCAGATGCTGCTAAAGAATGATCACACTTCACGTCCTCTATGGGTGGTAAGCTTGGGCTGGGCTTGTCCTGATGGGAATTCCCCCCCACAAAACACTTTAAAGTCTTGTTTTCTTTTTTCTTTCTTTCTTTTTTTCTCATCCAGGCTCCAGATGGACACATCTTTCTTGAAGCCTTCTCGCCAGTGTATAAATATGCTCAGGATTTCCTGGTGGCCATTGCAGAGCCAGTGTGCAGGCCTAACCATATTCATGAGTACAAACTGACAGCTTATTCGTTATATGCAGCTGTTAGTGTGGGACTACAAACATCTGATATTGTGGAGTACCTCCAAAAGCTTAGCAAGACATCTGTACCCGATGGAATCATACAGTTTATTAAGGTCTGACTGAGAAAATATTGAGTATTGTATTATCTTGTTCAGTTTATTTTGAAGGGTTATCTAATGACATATTTTCTTCTTTCTTTCAGCTCTGCACAGTCAGCTATGGTAAAGTCAAGCTAGTGCTTAAACACAACAGGTAACATCAAAAACTCTTCCTCCTGTCATTGCATTGTTAACCATCTCCTCTGAGCTCTTCTTAAAACGTGCTCTTCTACCCATCCTCAGGTATTTTGTTGAGAGTGCTTTCCCTGACGTCATCCAGCGCCTTCTACAAGATAATGTGATCCGTGAATGTCGTCTTCGTACTGCAGATGGAGCAGACACAGAGCTTATTACTGAAGTCATCCACAGCAAGTCAGCAGTATGTCAACCATGTTTTTAAACCTACTTTTTAGTTAACCTCTCAACAGCATTTCAGGGTGCAGTAAAACCTTCAGCTATAATAGTTTGTGCAAGAAAATGTCAGTTTCTTCCTGTACAGATGCTGCTGCTGCTTGCATTAGACTTCAAACAGGTGTTTCTTTTTCTGACAGATCTCCAAGTCTGTTCAGGAAACAGAAGGTGCTTCCACCTCACAGCAGCCCAGCTCTGGACAAACCTCCACCCAACAGGTCCCTGAGGACATCTTCAGCTACTATGAGCAGATGGATAAAGAGGAAGAGGAGGAGGAGGAGACTCAGACTGTGTCCTTTGAAATTCGCCAGGTCACTAGATTTTCCTTTATTTCCTTTATCACTACAGCATATTGCATTACATTTTTATAGCCTCACTCTTTTCTAACACTTTTGTATTGTTTTCTCTGCGTGCTGTAGGAGATGATTGAAGAGTTGCAGAAGCGTTGTATTCAGCTGGAGTACCCGCTCCTCGCAGAGTACGACTTTCGCAATGACACAGTCAACCCGGACATCAACATAGATCTGAAGCCCACAGCTGTGCTGAGGCCCTACCAGGAAAAGAGTCTGCGCAAGATGTTTGGAAATGGACGTGCTCGCTCTGGGGTCATCGTCCTGCCCTGTGGTGAGACGAGGACAAACACTGACTGACAAAACAGAAAGCCTCCCAACCATTTATTCATGTACATCTGGAAAGCCTTACTTTTTGCTGGGTCTTTCTCAATTATTTGACCTCATGCATATTTTGCAGGAGCGGGCAAATCTCTGGTGGGTGTGACGGCAGCGTGTACGGTGCGCAAACGTTGCCTTGTGCTGGGTAACTCCTCTGTGTCAGTGGAGCAGTGGAAGGCCCAGTTCAAGATGTGGTCTACTATTGACGACTCTCAGATCTGCCGCTTCACTTCCGATGCCAAGGACAAGCCAATTGGCTGCTCCGTGGCCATCAGTACCTATTCTATGCTTGGTCACACCACAAAGCGATCTTGGGAGGCAGAAAGGGTCATGGAGTGGATGCGGAGCCAGGAATGGGGACTCATAATCCTGGATGAGGTGCACACAATCCCTGGTGAGTCCCAGAGTTCTTACACAGCCTTCCAGGGTAAGAACAATATTGCTTTAAAAATCTTGCAAAAATAAAAGCACCCTGCCAACCAGTCTGGTCTACAAAAAGCGACCACCCAAAAATCAATAAAAGGCAGCAGAGTTTAGCTGACATCTTGAGCCTAGCATCGCCAGTCCCCCCCTCCTATTCCTCTCTCTGTCTCTTGTTCTGTCTCTGGCGTGTTTCCCTGTTTGGTTGTTTTGCATTTCTGTCCTGACTGTCACACATTTTGGATTGAGTTCTTTATTTTTAAAATAATAGCTGTCTTCAGTACAGTTATCTCAGCATATCTGTGCACTCTCTGCATGTGGCAAGATCCTTGAACAGACACAGGTTGTGAGCAGAGAGGAGGTTTAAGAAGTAAATGGCACAAAATAATTCTTACAGTCATAACATGAGTTTATTAAAAAGCTATATACCTCAATCCCTCACTTTATAGTCAGTGTGACGCTTTCAAAAAACAATATTGTTCACCCCTGCTTTAGAATCAACTGGAGATTTGGCTATATCCTACTAATAATGATCACTCTGTGCTTTTTTTTTTGTAGCAAAGATGTTTCGTCGTGTTCTGACCATTGTCCAGGCCCACTGCAAACTGGGCCTCACTGCCACACTGGTCAGGGAAGATGACAAGATTGTGGATCTCAACTTCCTAATTGGCCCCAAACTGTATGAGGCCAACTGGATGGAACTGCAGAACAATGGCTACATTGCCAAAGTGCAGTGTGCAGAGGTGAGTCTGAAATCCTAGCATCTGAAAATATATATAAAAAATGAGTGTTTATGTAATGTAAGTTAGAGAAGTGTTGATCCATGTGCATGGAATTGATCATTGATTAATCTGGGCGCAAATCTCATGTGTACAAGAATCAAACCAAAAAGAGATGCACACTGTAACTTGATAAACAAGTGATTCCTTTGTGAGCAAATATGTCACAAGGAGCATGATATTAAGGTTATATAATATCATGTGACCATGTGATATCCTGGTTTGTCATTCAGTTAGCAAAGGCACATATATACAACATAAAAAATATAATGATTGTTATGTGGCTACATTTCCGAATTTGCATGTTTTTCATGAATGTAAATCTGTGTACTCATTCATGTTTGTGCTCCAGGTATGGTGCCCAATGTCTCCAGAGTTCTACAGAGAATATGTGGCCATTAAAACCAAGAAGCGCATCCTGCTCTATACAATGAACCCTAACAAGTTCCGCGCATGTCAGTTTCTCATTCGCTTTCATGAGCGGCGTAATGACAAGATCATTGTCTTTGCTGACAATGTGTTTGCCTTGAAGGAATATGCCATTCGTCTCAACAAGTAAGGTTTTTTGTTGTTAAAAGCAGCTCTTTTCACTGCGGAAATCACCTGTTCTGTGAACATTTCTTTATATTTTTTTTAATTCTGCTCCTTTCTCAAGGCCTTACATCTATGGTCCAACCTCTCAAGGGGAACGAATGCAGATTTTACAGAATTTCAAACATAATCCCAAGATCAATACTATTTTCATCTCCAAGGTAAACCAGTCAAATGTTGATTTTCTGCATCCAACTTATCTCTTTATTATGCACCTCTTGGAGCCAGTAGGGGGCGCTTGTGTATCTATAGAAAATTCACTCAGAAGTTTGGCTTGAGTGTTTTTTAATAATATCACTGCATATTTCAAACAAGCAAAAGTTTCCCTTCTGGTTCATTTCATCATTTTTTTCATATTCAAACAGGTTGGAGATACCTCCTTTGACTTGCCAGAAGCCAATGTTCTGATCCAGATCTCCTCTCACGGTGGATCACGCAGGCAGGAGGCCCAGAGGCTTGGCAGAGTCTTAAGAGCCAAGAAAGGCTAGTTGGCATAATAATACATTCATTGTTTGCATGTGAGCAAGTCTAACTGGCACTGCCTTGTCTGCCCATTTAGGAATGGTAGCTGAGGAGTACAATGCATATTTCTATTCACTGGTATCCCAGGACACTCAGGAGATGGCTTACTCCACCAAAAGGCAGAGGTTTCTTGTAGACCAGGGCTACAGCTTTAAGGTTTGTTAACCCATGAAACATCTTTGAATCTCAGCACAATCACACATTTCCTCTCCACAATCCTATTTTATTGTGCATTTACTTAATAAAAGACACAATTTGTCCACAGTTTGTATCATTTACACTGAATGCTAGATTATACCAGACAGAGTGTAAGAGGATATATTTATCTGATCAAAAACATCTGAAGCGAGTCACACTACATACATGGCTGTATTTTTCATTACTTGCATATATACATATTTAAAATGTGTTTTTGAATGAGATCTTCTTACTTTTGTATTGGATGTCCCAGTTTCACTCTGACTCCAGTGTCTAGAACCAAATCTAAGTCTTGTTTTTTTTTTCACAGCATGTGATATGACTCCATTTGACCCAGGTTTGCTTTAGCCTGATATCATTTATATGTGATTGATTTCATCTTATCCAGTCTGGCTCTTAATAGTTATAATGTGACCATCCCAGACTCACCAATACTGAAATCTGAGAATATTCTGGCTCTAGCCAAAGGGAGTTTTCTTCTGAGAGACAAAACATTTTTTTATTTCAAGAGATACAATTTATGTCGGATGACAAAAAGTCCTGTCCTTACAAAAGGTCAAAATATTTTATTGACATTTTAATGTTTTTTTGTTTTGTTTTTTAGTGTTTGACATTTTAAAAAGTATATTAACCAAAACTGTGTGCTTCATACATACTGACAGACTACTTAATTTATTATTTACACTCATCTGTTCCATGTACAGGTGATCACAAAGTTGGCAGGTATGGAGGAAGAGGACTTGATGTTCTCCACCAGAGATGAGCAGCAGCAGCTGCTTCAGAAGGTCCTGGCAGCTTCAGACCTTGATGCTGAGGAGGAAGTAGTGGTAGGGGAGGTGGGCGCACGAACACAGGTGAGTACTTTTGCTAAGAGTAGATCCAAGAAGGACATGAACAGTAGTAGCAAATGGAATATTTTGTGTTCTGTCTGTTTTCTTATCAGGTCTCAAGGCGAGCCGGCACCATGAGCTCCATGTCTGGTGCAGATGACACCATCTACATGGAATATCAAAGCCGCGGCACCAAAGCGTTAGCAGCGAGCAAGGGTGCTAATGTTCATCCACTCTTCAAGCGCTTCAGAAAGTAGATCCAGGTTTGAACCCTGACACCCAAAGACTTACTCCTTTGTAACAGGACAACATTACGGGGCAACAGTTTGTATTGAGCAGCAGGTTCATAGAGTCCAGCACAGTCTGATTAGAGATAGCCCGTGACTCCCTGTTAAGGCTTTGGGCAGCCACAAATATTTGTACATAGGATGAGAGTGTGTGGCTGCTTTGTGTAATGAGTGGTTTCTAGTATCTATAGTCCACTCTCAGGTTTTGACAGTGAGAGGAAAAACCTGTCTTATCTACTGTTGGTATTTACTGTGGCTGTTAATCAGTTCTGATAAACAACACTTTTTGACTTTGTTTTTTAATGTTTTCATAAATATATTTTGTAAAAGAAATGACTTGAAAACACATCATAAATATTAAAAAAGTATTGTTTGGCAAACCATAAGACCATACTGTTTACATCAGTAACTGCAGGAGACTGCAATGAATGTTTTCTAAAAAAAAAAGAAAAAAAAAGAACACTCATGTTTTATTTCTTTTATTGACATGAACAGTGTTCTGCACGATGCACTAGTGTTCTTCTCAGACTTAGAGGAGGATTACTCGTTTTATTTCAGCTTAGCAAGTAATGCAAGGCAAATGTATTTTTATAGCACCATTCTTACACAAGGCAATCCATAGTGCTTTACAGAGGCAAGGAAATAAGATAAAATGATACAGAAAAGAAAAAGTTTAAAGCAACAAAATATTAAAATGCAATTTAAAATCAAGGGACCACAGAAACTAAATGCAGCTCCGCCCTGTTTGGTTTTGAGTAGACCTGTCCCTGATTGCCTGAGGAGTCTCTTTGCTTCATACCCAACCAGCTGCTCTGGCATGTTTTTAGCCCCAAGACCATTTAGTGACTTGTAGACCAGTAACAGGATTTTAAACTCGATCCTTTGGGAACCAATCAATACCAAGAAACCAATGCAGTGATTTAAGGTCAGGTGTGACATGGGGTGTACTTTCTTATTTTCTTCTTGATGACTTGAAGGTAATCTTAAAACAACATCTTGTGCCCAGTGCCATGTGCAAGATGCAAAAGGAGGGTGAGTGTGGGAAAATACACACCCCTGCCCATGCACCTTTTGCTAGACCACGGGACACAGTTCACCTTGTATGGCCTTGTGTGTGTCCTGGCCGGATTAATCCCTGTTTTGTGTCCTCTAGTGACTTGAGGTTTATTGTCTTAGAGGCAAGATGGACATCTATATGTTATTAGGTGAGCGTAGTAAGTGGAGTTGTTCAGACAAGTACGTCATGAGTGACGGTGAGCACAAAAAAGTACAGCTGGTCGGAGTGCGCTCACCTGTATGTGCGCACACGTGTCTGCGCGTGTGCTTGTGTGCACACAAACACACACACGTGTGTGTACGCGCATCAGGTCGGAACTCGCTGTGTGAAAGCAGCAGTGAATTGTGAAGGCGCGACCACGTACAGAGAGAACTGACATGCTGAAATAAGATAAACAACGTCAGGTTATTTAGTTTGTTTAAAAAGCACGAGGCATAGACCTGTTACGGTACCTTTAAAGCCTTCAGAATACATTGAGGGGTGTGGGGGAATAAAAAAATCACTCTGAAAGTGGATGTAGATGTCCTTACATGTGTTTTTCTTATTTTGTATTAACGTGTAATTTAACTAAATGTATATTGTCTGTGTCTGGGTTTGGAGTGTGCTTATGTACATACTGAGATTGATTGGTGTGATGTAACCGGGTTTCTGCACGTTTTGCTGCGCCCGTTTTGTAATGAAAGAGTAAACCAAGCAGTTTTTAGGAAGAAACGCCTCCCTTTCTTTGAAGCGATCATCCAATCCTCTTCCACAGAGGCTGTACAAGCAACTATTTAAATGGGTTCCGGAATTCAACCCCATCCCATTATTACATTACTACACAGGGAGGTGAACTGAGTTTACACGTGCCGGGGACATGCAATTGCTGATGTGAACTCTTAGACTTTGCAGAAGATCACATATCGCTCGTCCTCACAGAAACGCCGAGAAGTCTCCTAACAATGGCAATGCTTAGTCATTTTACAAGAACATGCTGGAGAAGTTTTCAAGGCGACCAGAATAAGCAGATGTTTTACGTTTTACGCGCCTTACACAAGTCTGCAACGAGCGAGGCTGTGGGAATCTCCGCGACTGAAGAAGAGGACATAACTGAGAGGTTGAGCACACGGGAAGATGTCGACGAGAAAACCAGAATCAAAACCCTGAAGGAGATGCCGGGACCCAGTACCCTATCCAACTTAATCGAGTTTTTCTGGAGAGATGGGTTTAGCAGAATCCATGAAATCCAGGTAATAACATATATTCTGTCTTTTAGTTTCATCTAGTTTTGTTAGTCACATTAAATCATTAATTTATTGTCACGTCCACGGGGGTGTTTCAAGGCACCCACGTTTTCCCAACGTCAGCCAAATTCGTCACCTATGCGTAAAATGGCACAGGCAGTTGCGTAAAAGCGCGCCAGGAGCTTGGCCGCTGGTCAGCTGCAGCTGCAGCTGCAACGGAAGAGTTTTGTAACAGTCGTGAGTTCCAAAGTTTTCAAACTTACAAACGCGTTTTTTTTTTCAAGACTGAGGTCATTCTTTTAAGTAATGGCTATGATGACTAAATTCTCAGTCATTAAACGGGATGTTCTGTATCAACTGTTCTTTGTTATCCCTGTCTTGATGTCATGCAAAATTGGATTATATGTGTATCTCATCAACAAGTAAAAGCCAGCTGTGTGAGCAGCTCTAGTATTTTCTAAACCGTTTTTTCAGGTTTTTAGATTATATACTGCCTCTATATGGGTCTGTAAATTAAGTCTAAGTTCCAGTGGCAATGCTGTCATACAGCATGGGCGTGCAGAAAAGTTTTAGAATGTCACTTTTAATGTGAAATCATCCATCTGAAATGAATGACTATGAATGAATGACATGTCTAATTAAATTGTTGTCACTGCTGCCTTATAGATGGAGCACAGGAACAAGTATGGCAAAATTTTCAAGTCTCGTTTTGGGCCCCAGCTAGTGGTCTCAATTGCAGACCGTGATCTAGTGGCTCAAGTGTTGAGGGCAGAGGGTGTAGCTCCTCAGAGAGGCAACATGGACTCATGGAAGGAGTACAGAGACTTGAGAGGACGTTCCACTGGCCTTATCTCAGCGTAAGTCTCTTTCAACATCTGTTTTCAACATGTATGTGTGAATATTCTATCCATACATTTACTGAATGTTTTCACGCATCTTTTCATCCAGTGAAGGTGAAGACTGGCTGAAGATGCGGAGTGTGCTCAGACAGCTCGTTATGCGCCCCCGTGATGTAGCAGTCTTCTCTGACGATGTGAACAATGTGGTAGATGACCTGATCAAGAGAGTCAATTGTTTGCGCAGCGAGCAGTCTGATGGACTGACTGTCCTCAACATCAATGACCTCTTCTTTAAATACGCCATGGAAGGTTGGTAAAGATCCAAATAAGAGGACTAGATGTAGAAGGGTAGTGTTTTGTGTAGGGTAGTGAAGTTTTGTGTACAGTGAGGGCATTACTGTCATATTGCATTCTGCTACTGATGGTCTGCTCTCCCATGGCTTTACAGCTGTGGCAGCTATTTTGTACGAGCGCAGACTTGGTTGTTTGGAAAATGAAATACCCCAGCAGACCCAGGAATACATCAATGCACTGAACCTAATGTTCAGCTCCTTCAAGACAACCATGTATGCTGGCGCGATCCCAAAATGGCTTCGACCCATCATTCCTAAACCGTGGGAGGAGTTCTGTCTCTCCTGGGATGGCTTGTTCAAATTCAG
>JAVQJX010208721.1:0-10000 GCA_036025115.1 Ambassis agassizii
TTATAAATACAAATAAATATGAATATTAAACCCAAACAAGAAATCCTTGCAGCTTTCACACCAAAAAAAAGCAACCATTTGAAATTCTTGAAATTCTCTGATTGTTGTGCAAATTGTAATCCTTTCAAGGCATATGACAAATACTGGGATAAAGTGATGATAAGTAAGTACAATAAACCTCATGTGTTATTCATGTGATTCAACACGTATATTTCCTGCTTCCTGCCTATCCATACCTCTTTCCATCTAGGCAAAAAGCCTTTCAAGTGAACCCATGAAAAAAAACAACAACAACAACAACAGCACTTAGCAGGGGAAGGACGCGTTTTTGTTTTCACAAATGTGACAAATCCAATGGAGCCACACTCTTTCCTGAAAAAAAATCAAATCAGCACTTTGCTTGGGTTCATTCTGAGGTGGTTTGCTCATGAAAAAACTTCTCCCACAGCAACCTCTCAAAAACTGCTCAAAGGCGTAAATATAATGCCTGTCAGCCCACATAACAAATTATCTCTATTAGTCATGATCATTAAAAAAGTGAAACATCCTTTATGAGCTTGTAAAAATGCCCCTCCTACTCTGCATCCGCCATATATAAGTGCTTCTCCTCTGCTTGTACCTATTCTCAGATATTGAATTACCTCAGGGTAATGGAAACCGTGCAGAGTGCTGTGGGACATCCTTTTCCCACACACAACAACCGTTTAATCACAGACAAATTTCAGGCACTGTGCCACATTATGTATCAGTGTCTGTATGAGTGAGTGGAATGGAGACAGAAAGACCACAGACAGAAAGAAAACAAGAGACCAGTGTGTACTGTGTGTGTTTGTTGTGATGGAACATGCAGTTTGGTGCAGGTGTGTGTTATGCCACATACACTTCAGTGAGATCCATATTTGCAGGAAACCTTATAACATTATAATGGATCCTAATTGAAGCCATAAAAATGTAAAGTGATGAAGAGATTGGCCGTTAATTGCTCCCTTTCAGCTTAGTCCCTGTTGGACACATTGTATGAAAGCAGTACTTCAATCAAAGATCAACATGGCTCATCAGACCTGAGCATTACAACATGAACTGTGTGTGTGTTTGCTCAGTGTACACACATCCAAACCACAACCACATACTTTCACGCTATCTGACCAGAAGGACACACCACCTCCCTTTCCACTGCTGTCTGGGTACTCCAGAGTCACGATCTTTGATTTTCTCCTCACTATTGTTTTTCTCTTTTTCATTTTTGTGAAGCTTTTTTGGAACTATTTTTCCCCTCTCCACAGTCAGTCATGTCATCTCTTCAAAGGGAGGAGATGCAGAGAGTTTTATTCCGACCTGCAAAGGAGAGACTAGTAGAGTTTATTGAGATTGAAGAGCCTTCGCGTGGAAGACATTTTCTTTGTGTCTCGGGTAAGCAGTTTTCATGAATGTAATATTATAAAATTTATACTTAATTTCAATAGTTTGCCTCCTCCTTGCAGTTTAATATGTGACATGGTTATTGTCATCATAAATGTATGTTTTTGTTTTTTAATTCTGCAGTTGCAAAAAACAAAGTGGTGCAGTTATGTATAGTGACCGCCCTAACAAAGACAGCTCTAAAGTCTGGATCCAAAAAGTCAAAGACTAAACGCTCCAGCATACAGGACTGCTACACCAGGAAGGAGACTTGGTCTCTGCAAGACCTGACTCTCATTGATGGACGAGACCCTGATGTGGTAAATAACCATTTTGTTACAGTTTTCATTTGTTTCTTATTGGCATAGCTCGGGACAATGACTATCTTAAAATGTAATTTAGCCACAATTAAAAATGTTTTTTTTTTAAATATTCCTTTTTTTTTACTAAATAGATAATTTAAATAGATAATATTTACATTATATAAGAGTATTGTAAAAGATTTTTGATGAAGATGCCAAATGAATCATGTAAGAGGGTGAGTGTGGTTTGTATCATAGTGAAATCTGACAAAATGATATCGCAAAAAACATCATAACATCATAATGGAAAGCATGTGAAGCCATGAAAATATGAAGTCAAGTCAAAGATCACTAATTTATCCATTATTCATTCAAGTCTGTATGATTGTTTCCACTGAATTCACTCTTTATTCACTATAGACTAACAGCAAGAAAAGATATTTTGACTTGTTGTTCACACTAACATGGTAGAACCTGTAACACACACATCCATATTCTAAAGCAAATGACAGCAAATGTCTTCTTTACTCCTCCAGGATGACCCCTGTTTCCTGCTGCACTTTGACACGGTACGCACAGTCAAGGCTGTCAACAGCTCAGCTAAATACTCGTTTGTGCGTGCTTTGGTTGCTCTCAGTGATAAGTACTGTCAGAAGTCACTCAACCTGTGCAACTTTGACTGGCCTTACATCAAGCCCACCACCTTCTACTCCAACAGGGGAGACTGTGTGGTTCTGTCACAGATATGCTTCTATGCATTGAATTTGGTCTGTCTGTCCATGTGTCCTGTTCCTCTGGATCCATAATACAATGACACAAATATTATGGATGTATCAGTCAATGTACACTGGGCTAGCGCTGACAAATGTTTTTTTTTGCCTCAATCTGACTGCTGACTCTATCTTCATGGCATGTTGCAAACAACTTGATGTTTGTGAGCATTTCTAATTATGAGAATGTTACATTCTGTGTGCTGTGAATTTCAAAATACATGATAATAAAAGCCCTCAAAAGCCCTTGCCTTTGTCCACTTCAAGCTTATTTCTAACATTTTATTCTTATAATAATTTATTTCCATCTTGACTTTTTCTCCATACAGGATCACATGCACTACTTATTTGTAGCTCGAATCTTAACCAGCAGGTGGCGCCAAGACATAACGACAGGCGGCAATGCATGGCATTTTAGTAGCCTTACACATTGCCTGACAAAATTATATATGAATGCGGTCACAATAAATGTATATCAACCGCAAATCCTTACACTTATTTTTTGAATCCAAAGCTATTTGCATGCAATTATTTATAATCTGTTGAATGACTGCTTAGATACTTTTAATATTTTATGTCTTGACTCCGGCACAGGAAGGACGGACAAGCGTCTCAATGCCTGGCGCCAAAATTCAAGTTAGTAGAGAGCAGAAGTAGTTGCAGTCGTCGGTTGTAAACACTGTGGTGTTACTTAGTGGTTCACATATTAACTTTCTGTTGTGTTCTCCTAACACGACAAATCACCTCCGGAATCTGCGGAGAGAAGACAGCCTAAAGATGCACATAAAGTCTATTATCATTGAAGGATTCAAATCCTACGCGCAAAGGACAGAGATCAACGGTTTTGACCCGCTTTTCAACGCCATTACTGGACTGAACGGAAGCGGCAAGTCCAATATTTTGGACTCGATATGTTTCCTTTTGGGGATTTCTAATCTTACCCATGTAAGTGTATACATATTTGTATGGCTCAGTCGGTACGTTCGCTGAACAAATGCTCCCCAGTTTCCTCTGGTTATTGCGTTTGTTTCTTAGGGCAAGATGCATCTTGATAGTTTTAACAACACAGGTAACGTTCTTTATATCCATTTTATTTCATTTGAAAGGTACGAGCGTCCAACCTCCAGGACTTGGTTTATAAGAATGGACAGGGTGGAATCACTAAAGCCACTGTGTCTATTACTTTTGACAACTCCAACAAGAGCCAGAGTCCCCTGGGCTTTGAAACCCACGATGAGATCACTGTTACCAGACAGGTGAGGGGAAAAGGGAAGGAGAAATGGCACAGTGCTATTGTGCAAGTACATTATTAAAGTGTATTTTATTCCTGTTTTAGGTGGTAATTGGTGGCAGGAACAAGTACCTCATTAATGGTGTTAATGCCAACAACACCAGAGTGCAGGACTTGTTCTGCTCAGTTGGCCTGAATGTCAACAACCCTCATTTCCTCATCATGCAGGTCAGTCTTTTGGCGTAAAGACATGTATTCTTTTTTTTAAACAAATTTTAAAATTTTTATTCTGAGACTTGTGAGCAATCTTTAATCTGCACGATTCTTTTATATTCTAGGGAAGGATCACAAAGGTTCTTAATATGAAACCACCTGAGGTGAAAAATATTTTCCAACGTTTCTCTAACAGAACACTATACAGTTTCATGCCTTCAGTCATAATGACTATGGCTCTTTTTCCAGATTCTTGCTATGATCGAGGAGGCTGCAGGAACCAGGATGTATGAATGTAAAAAGATCAGTGCCCAGAAAACCATTGAGAAGAAAGAGGCCAAGCTGAAGGAGATTCAGACAGTATGTTACACATCTCTCTGACTAATTAATCTTTTTTAATCTCTTGGAAGAGAGCTGCTGAAGCAAATGTTTTCCTTCTGTTTTTCTCCTTCAGATTCTGGATGAGGAAATCACCCCAACTATGCAAAAACTGCAAGAGGTACTTTATAAATAAAATCTGAAATCACGCCATTCTTAACAAGTTTGAAATGCAGCAATACATTTTAGATTTATTTAGATAGGCCATTATTTAATTATTTCCATTTCTTTCCTCCTTATACAGGAACGTTCATCATATCTGGAGTACCAGAAGCTGATGCGTGAGATCCAGCACTTGTCGAGGCTCTACGTGGCCTGGCTGTTTGTTTGTGCAGAGGAGACAAAGCTGAAGTCGGCAGACAATCTGAAGGTGATGCAAGACAACATCGCTAAGATGCAAGCCAGTATGGCCGAGAACGAGAGCAAAGTCAAGGAGCTGTCTGCTCAGATTCAGGAGCTGCAGAAGAAAAAAGACCAGGTACTGTACACTGGAAAGGACAAGATGGAAATGTTAATGCCTTAAATAAGCTCATGGGGTACACTGAGAACGATCTAAAGATCAATTAGCTTTGTTGTCAGAGCTGATTTTGTTGAAATTTGTTTTAGGCTACTTTGAAGCAAGACATAAGAATGACCTATAAGCCAAGTGTTTTGTGTGTTTTATCAAATGTGGAGTAATACATTTTGAGCCTTACTACTTTGACATTAATGTTAATCTGTTCTGTCTATCTGTAGGAGGTGACTGGAGTGTTAAAATCTCTAGAGGAGGCTCTGGCCGATGTACAACGTGTGGATGCCAAAGCTCAGAGTGCCCTTGACTTAAAAAAACAGAATCTCAAAGATGAAACTAAGAAGAGGAAGGAGCTCATAAAGAGCATGGAGGAGGTAATGGGTTAATAAGTCTTATTTGTATGTCAAATCGGTTATCTTTTCGCATGGAGCATGGGCTACTGATGCTTTGTCAAAACCGCCTGTTTCTCTTAATCCTCAGGACAAGAAAATGCTTGTGGTAAAAGAAAAGGAGGTTTCTAAGGTGACCGAGCAGCTTAAGGCTCTGCAGGAAGAGGGACAGCAGGACAGTGCTGCTCTCGAGGCAGCCGAGCAGCATTTCAAAGCTGTGTCTGCTGGTCTTTCTACCAACGAGGATGGCGAGGAAGCTACACTTGCTGGGCAGATGATGGCGTGTAAGAATGACATGAGCAAGGCAGACACTGAGGCCAAGCAGGTGAGGAAAGCATGGGAATATATGTGGCTTGTCTAGGATTTTGTTGTCTTGACCCATGCTGACTTAATTCATTTTGCTAATTATTTATTTTATCATCTGTTTTCTTCCCCTGTCCAGGCCCAAATGACCCTCAAGCATGCCCAGGCTGAGCTGAAGACCAAACAGGCAGAGATGAAGAAGATGGACAGTGGCTACAAGAAAGATCAGGAGACACTGCAGGCTATCAAAAAAAGCAGGGAGAAGCTTGAGGCTGAGCTAGCCAAACTCAACTATGAAGGTCATTTTTATCTTTGTGTCTGTCATGGTGTCTTTTGAATTAGACTTTTTCTGGTTAAACCTGTGTGGTAACATTTGAGCTGTGCCTGTCCTGATGCAGATGGTAAAGAAGAAAGCCTGCTGGAAAAAAGGCGGCAGCTGTCCAGAGAGGTTGCCAAACTTAAGGAGACCTATGAACGTCTTGTGTCACGTTTCCCCAACCTGCGCTTTGACTACAAGTACATATTCTGTCTCTACATTAAATAAGTAATAAATATACTGTCTCTTTTCATATTTTGCCACCTTATGGTCTGATTACAACCCTTTGTCTATAGGGACCCAGAGAAAGGTTGGGACCGTAACAAGGTGAAGGGTCTGCTGGCTAACCTGATCTCAGTCCATGATGTCTCCTACGCAACAGGACTTGAGGTTGTTGCTGGAGGACGACTCTACAACATTGTTGTTGACACAGAGGTAGGTGTGAATGGACACTGGACTCTTATTCTGTCTGCAAAACAGTGTGACTTTGTAACCTGGGGTATTGATTTTTTTTTTTTTGTCTTTGTTAGGTGACTGGTAAAAAGCTGCTGGAGAAGGGAGACCTGCAGAGAAGGTACACCATTATTCCCCTGAACAAGATCTCTGCCAAGACCCTCAGTAGCTCAGTGGTCAACACTGCCAAGAGCCTGGTGAGATGAAAGCCTGTATTTCCTTAATTTTTAATCCCAGCGAGTTTTTATGTAGAAGAAATTAAGTTTGGACTCTAAATTGTGATTCTTGTCAGGTTGGGGAGGACAATGTTCACACAGCTCTGTCGCTGGTTGGCTATGAGTCTGACCTGCGTAAAGCTATGGAGTATGTGTTTGGCTCCACACTGGTGTGTGACACCCTGGACAATGCCAAGAAGGTGGCCTTTCATAAGCAAGTGATGACTAAAACAGTCACTCTTGGTGGGGACATCTTCGACCCACAGGGGACTCTGAGTGGAGGTGAGAACAAGAAATTGGACGGGGGATATTATATGTTCAGAAGAACACAACTGTTTATGTCTATTATTAAACTGCTTTTGCCTGTTGAATACGTTTTTCACTTTTAGGTGCCCGTTCCCAGTCTGCATCTGTTTTGACAAGCCTGCAGGAAGTGAAGGAGGTGCGGGACAACTTAAATGAGAAGGAGGCTCAACTTCAGGATATTGATCAACAACTGTCTGGCCTTAAGGGAACTGCTGAGAAGTATGCAGCACTCATAAAATCATCTGCATGAATGCACATGATTTATGTGTACACAAACAAGTGGAGTTTAAATCCCACTATTGTGTGCCCCAGAACCTACTTTAACATATTTTATCTTCTGTTATCGCTATATTGGATTTACTTTTTGTCTTCTTCACCACTTTCTGCTCCCTACAGGTACCGACAGCTGAAGCAACAGCATGAGCTGAAGTTAGAGGAGGAGCAGATTCTACAGACCAAGGTGCAGCAGAGCTCCTTCCACCAGCAGCAGGAGGAGCTGGAGAGGCTGCGCAAGACAATTGGTCAGACCACTGAACAACAATTTAATTATTAAACTCAGTAAAATGTAGATAAAGCAACATACTGGATGTGTTTAATACTTTTTTTTTTTACTGTTTTTGTTGAATCAGAGGAGAGTGAGGAGACTTTGCGTGTCACTAAGGAGGTGCAGAAGAAGGCTGAAGAGAAATACAAGGTGCTGGAGAACAAAATGAAGAACGCTGAGGCAGAAAGGGAGAAGGAGCTGAAAGCTGCTCAGCAGAAACTCAATACAGCCAAGGCCAAAGCTGATGCCTTCAACAAGAAGCTAAAGCAGAAGCAGCAGGTACAGTAACCAAGTCTGTTTCTGCCAATTAAATGTTACTTCTTTAACCTTTGTATTGGACAGTGGTGAGTGAAAATTGTAAGCACTGTTGGATTTGCAGAACTGATGAAATGTTTTCCCTCTTTAGGAGTCTGATGCCGTAGCCCTGGAGCTGGAAGAGCTACGGAGGGAACAAGCTGGTTATGAGCAACAGATTCAGGCTGTAGATGAAGCAACGAAGGCCATCCAGGAGCAGATAGACAGCATGTCTTCCACTGTATCGCAGAACAAGGTATTTCTGTTGAATATATCTTTGAATAGGTATAAACAAATCCTGTGTGTGTGATGGCACCCAAAACCATGAATTCCTCTGCATGGTTGTTTCTTTTTTGTGATGTAGGAAGCTGTGCGTAAAGCCCAGGAGGAGCTGACCAAACAGAAGGAAGTGATCATGGCACAAGACAAAGAGCTGAGGGTGACTAAAATAATTTGGTTTTAGTTGATTCATGATTTCATGCAGAGGGGTTTTGGAAGCCTTTACTTAATGATGGCACATATGCTTAAATTACTTGGAGGATATTTTTTTCTGTATTGCTTTTCCACTCTGCTTAGTGTCTATAGTTGAATACATTTTTGAAGATTCAGTTTCTGTATGTGTGAATACCCCAGGTGAAAAGCACAGAGGCCAATAAAATAAGGGAGCAGAACAACGAAGTCCAGCTGAAAATCAAGGAGATGGAGCATAACATTAATAAACACCGGAAAGACAGTCAGGATGCTGCTGACAAGGTACTCAAACTTCCATTTACCTCATTGAACAGCACGAATGTTTAGCATTTGTTTTCTACTTGGTATGACATATCTTTCCTCTTTAGGTGTCTCGGATGCTGGAAGAACACGACTGGATCCATTCTGAGCGCCAGTTCTTTGGCCAGCCCAACACTGCTTATGACTTTAAGACCAATAATCCCCGTGAGGCAGGCCAGCGGCTGAAAAAGCTGGAGGAGACCACTAGTAAGCTGGAGAGGAACGTCAACAAGAGGGCCATGAACATGTTGAATGAGGCAGAAGAAAGGGTGAGGAGTCTGACAGAAAGAGCTGTGTGTGTAGTGCCAGCAAATGTAGAAATGACAATAGCTTTTGTTTTCTTCAGTACAATGACCTGATGAAGAAGAAGAGAATTGTGGAAAATGACAAAGCAAAAATCCTGCAGACCATTGAAGAGCTGGACCAGAAGAAAAATGAAGCACTCAACATGGCATGGCAGAAGGTTGGATACTATTCCAGTGCTGCTTTTTTTTTTCTTTTAATGTCATTTTTTTGTTACACATCCAGCTTTTCTCATTGGGTTATATGAAAATATTGGAATATCCCTGAACATATGATAACCGTACGTTCATCATGGTATCACTTTAACCATTTCAGTGATTTGAATCCCTCAGTCTCACTGAAGGCATCCTGCAGTTATTACCATTGTATATTTATGTCTTCACAGGTAAACAAGGACTTTGGCTCCATTTTCTCCACTTTGCTGCCAGGAGCTACAGCAAAGCTGGCTCCGCCCCAAGGCTGTGGTGTCCTGGAGGGCCTCGAGTTCAAGGTGGCCTTGGGCAACACGTGGAAAGAGAACCTGACTGAGCTCAGTGGCGGTCAGAGGTTAGCAAAAAAATCAAAATATATAAAAAAACAAGAGTAATGGAGTGAATTTAAACTTTTATTCACCATGTTTGAGTGTTTGGTTTCAGGTCACTGGTGGCTTTGTCTCTTATCCTGGCCATGCTGCTGTTCAAGCCTGCTCCCATCTACATCTTGGATGAGGTGGATGCTGCTCTGGATCTGTCTCACACACAGAACATTGGACAGATGCTGCGCACACATTTCAGACACTCCCAGGTAATTTCAATCATGAACAAAAATGTGTGCTATGCTATTTTTTTTGAAAACGTTTAACTACATAATTGTCTCCTTGCAGTTTGTGGTTGTGTCCCTGAAGGACGGCATGTTCACAAACGCCAACGTCCTATTCAAGACAAAGTTTGTGGATGGAATGTCCACAGTGACGCGTACTGCACTCAGCCAGAGTGACGCTAACATTCCTCAGAAAGGTCAAGATAAGGCTCGTCCGAAAGACAAGAAGAACAAGCAGCTTGTCAGTTAATTGGTCCTCAGGAAAGAGACCCTGAAATTATGTCTAATGGAAAAAATGTGGTATCTGTTCAGCTGTCTTTTCAACCTTCTTAGTTCAGTCGGTAAATTAGTTTTATGCTTGTTTTAACATCTTGTTTCCTCTTTGTTCATATCTTTGTATTTTCACTGTAATTTTCAATCTAAATTGTTCTGTCTTTTGTGCACTGTCCTTTTCTGCTTCATCAGTTTTAATGCAATGTATATTCTAATAAATAAAATGGATGAA
>JAVQJX010208753.1:0-14496 GCA_036025115.1 Ambassis agassizii
ATAAACACTGAATCTGTTATTGGACTGGAGTCAAACATAAGAGGTAATTTTCAGTCACAACACTGAAAACCCTTTTTGTGACATTTCAGATGAATCAATTGTTAGAATAATGTTAGTTACAGCTTTGTTTGGTCCAGTAAACCTCTGCAGCAAACCTCAATCTGCTGACCAGATTGAGGTTGAAACATTTATCCAGATTTGTCTTCTTTATAAAGCTGCTTTTAAATATTCATGTAGGAGAATAGAAGGCTGCTAGTTACACATCCAAATGTAATTTCCAGTGTGTACATGGAAGCACTCTGGCTGCATAAAGGTTCTTTGTGTGCTCTTGAGCTGCCTGAGATCACACTGAAGGATAGCTCATGTTTGCGCCACTGACCTGTCCCTGCAAGACGCTCATGTTTGTATCCGCTTTCCACACCCCAACTCCCAACCCCGTGACTCAGCAGTGAATTGACAACACAATCGCACCGTGACTTGTTGTGTGAATCAACAGCAACATCTGCAAAGGGGTTGAGTCTCTTGTTTTTGATTTGTTATGAATGAGAGCGGCCAAACGGACTGTCATGTTTATACCCGGAGGCCGGTGTTTTATGTGACATATGACTTCAGTGGAAATGGACTAGATATTGATTCATTTTCTTCCCCAGATTAGCTTCTGTTATCTTGTTGCATGTGGCTGTGTTTTCTCAGAATGCAACATTCCGGTCTGCTGATATTAAAAAAAACAAAAAAAAAACAACCGATTCTGATCTCATCACCTTTTAATGTGCGAGGTGTTGTGGTTCAAGTGTTGAAATGAGATCTTAAAGAGCTGATGAGATCTCTGGTGCTGATTCATTTCGCCTGTTAGGAAGTAAGCTGCTGGGTGCAGACACCCATGACGATAATGACCTGCCTATCAGGATTATTTATGGATGTTTTTCAGATGGAGATTTGCAAAAGCTCCCAAGGCCTTCTTTACTTGACTCAGCGTCCAGACTAAATGCATCACACACAAATATGGTAAACACACAGTGTTTAAAAAGATGTACATTTTGGTTAATCAAGCTGTTTGCTTATAATATTCTTATGTGGACTAATATGGAAAATCAGTAATGCAATGAGACCGTGATGGTGGTGTGGCGTGTTCTTCCGCTGTGTTATTTCAAAAGCAGAATATTTGAGTCTTTTTCACACTTTAACAGGTCACAGTGTGAATAGCACAGGTGTAAATAACACAGATGGCTCCCTGTTAAACTGCTGTGCTTACTTCAACGCTTAATTCAAGTTATTAGTTACACCCGATATATGCTCTAATCTGAGTCCAAATCAGCATCTTTTTATTTCACTTAAATTTCTTTGACGTGACTATAGTTTTCACACTTGTCACAGTGTTTTTGTCTTATTGTTGTCACACGCTATCCAAAGGGTGGTTGATATGTTAAAATAATGTAGCTGACTCTATATTCTTTCTGCATACATTTTTTTGCATCATCTCCGACCTCTGCTGTCTGTGGCTTTGAGTGTGTGTGTGTGTGTGTGTGTGTGGATGGCGAATGAATAGCACCTCTTCCTTCCACAGCTGAAGTACCCTTAAACAAACCATCTGATGGATTTTTTTCTTCTCCTCTTTCTTCTTCTCTTCCAGTGGTTTTAAGGGCTGTACTGCGCCACTATATCCACCAGCTAGTCCCTAACGACTGTAATGTGCTGTCAGGTGGTGCACGGTGTGTTTTATTTTACAGTGTAGGTCATTGCAGTAAGAGCAGTGTAATACCTTTATCCATCGTAAACAGTAATATTAAACACTCAGGTCAGCTTGCTGATAAGATTACATGTTACATAGAATTTAGATGTATTTTTTTTTATAGAATTGTTTCTATTCCCGAGTGTCTCTCATTAGGCACAACATTCTCCAGTTGCCTTTCGTACAAACCCTTTTTCCCATTGCATTGGTTGGTCACGTGAGCTCTCTAATCCTAGATCAGAGCTCTAACCTTTTCTGGGAAATGTTTATGTCTTGGTGTAATGTAGAGGTGCCTGGAGACTGTATTGGTGGGTGGGCCCCAGGAGTCCTCCAGGCAAGCAGGGACGGACACCACGAAAGAGACGCTCCCTCCACCTCCAGCACTGCCACCACCATGGCCAGGGAGCAGCCCAACGTGGGGGACCTCCTCCCACTCCTGGAGACCTCCGACCTCCACCAGCTAGAAGAGATCAGAGGCCTTATCAACGAGCAGCTGAGCACCGGTAAGGGCCCTCGGCTTGTGGTTTATCTAAGATTGTAGCAGTTTGTTTTTACTCATGTCAGACTTATTAAAAATCTCCCCGTTATCCTTGAAGAGCGAGGGTCCATGTTGCTGAACGGGCTGGTGGACTACTTTCTGGAAACAAACTCCGCCCAGGCTATGCATATCCTCTCCTCAGTCAGAGAGCCACACGATAAGGTGAAAAGAAATCCCCTTATTAATTTGTAGACTGTGTTTAGCATATTATCAAGATATACTCGAGGCGAACAGGAAATGCAAATTGTGAACGTTGAACACACGTTAACGCTGCCACTCTCTCCCTCACAGCACCTTCTAGACAAGATGAACGACTGTATGACCAAACAGGCCTGCCGGCTGCCCACCCTCACGCTGCTCGGTCATGTAATTCGCAAGCAGCCGTCCTGGATCCACAAGATCGCTCGATACCCTCTGCTGCTCTCGCTGCTCAAATGCCTAAAGGTAATGACCCAGATATGACTCGGTGAACAAAGAAATCTCCTTGTCAAAGCACCAGGAGGCGTGCGGATGGATGAGGATTAAAGATTTCTTATCCACCTGCATTTAGAATTATGATAGGATCTCTTCCTTATAGGTACATTTCATAATGCATAATTAGCATCTTGCAAGGTTTTGGTGGCACAGTCAAAGATGCAGGGTGTTGTTTTATTATTGACCAATGATTATTGACCAAAGCGTGCTGCTGTTCCTTTTGGACACAGTACATTATTGATAGGCTTTGTCACTCACTATTCAAATTTGATTTGTGCTGATTGACTCCACGATTAGATCAAGGTTTGTAGCTGTAGGGTTGTCAGTCTACTGTTTTGGTTCAGACTGAAATATCTCAGCTGCTGTTTTGCAGTTCAAATTTGAACTGTAGTTGGAAAGCCTGTTTTTTTTAAGTAGCTCAAAACCTTCCCCACCCATTCCCATCAGTCTTAGCTGTGTGTATGGCGCTAATCTACAATGCTAAAATTGTCCCCGCAAGCATGTTAGCATGCTGGCATAAGTTGTTAAGTGGAGGAAAGTGCGCTACAAATGTACGTTTTAATTCTTTTGCCTTGATTTTCCTGCAGACGGACACAGATGTAGTAGTGCTAATAACTGGAGTGCTGGTGCTGATCACTCTGCTGCCCATGATCCCCCAAGCTGCGAAACATCACCTGTGGGAATATTTTGACATCTTTGGTCGTCTGGCTTCATGGAACCTTAAGAATCCAGGTATGTGTGCAGAATATGTCTGGTTAGACAGAACAGATATCTGCTGTGTAAGCTTGGTCCGTTTGCTCGGCATTCAGTTTGTTTTTTCTTTGTTCTGCATTCAGGGCATGTTTCTGAAGTTTACCTTATCCACCTGCACGCCAGTGTCTATTCACTTTTCCACCGTCTCTACGGCATGTACCCGTGCAACTTTGTGTCCTACCTGCGGTCACATTACAGTATGAAGGAGAACATGGAAACCTTTGAGGAAGTAGTGAAGGTGAGGATTTTATCACTGCCTTCATCACTGAGTTTTGTTGAGAAATGAATACTCATTTATTTATTTTGTATCCACCCTGCAGCCAATGCTTGAACACGTCCGTATACACCCAGAACTGGTGACGGGAACCAAGGATCACGAACTCGACCCCACCAGGTAAGCAACAAATCCACCGTTAATCTTCTCGCCTCCCTTCTAATACCCCACTCTGAATAACGGTGCTTTGCTTTTTCCGTAGGTGGAAAAAGTATGAAATCCACGATATCGTCATCGAATGTGCCAAAGTGTCCCTAGACCCCAAGGAGGCCTCCTGTGAGGAGGGTTACGCCACCATGCCTGAGAACTTTTACCCCCAAATCCACCTGAGAGCACAAGACTGCACTTCCAGCCCGTACACAGAGCTCCACAGCAGCTATGGTGAGAAAACACTTCATAATGCAGCTCTTAAATGTACTCAGATGGGTAATACTGATTGAAATGATTGGAAACGTCTGTCAATGGATGTTTTCACATTTTATATTACCACTATTCTGCTTTTCAATTCCACTCTTTTCTTCTAATAATAAACGAGATGCAACAGGAAGTGTTATGACATGAAGTCGCAGTAAATCAAAGCATCCCTTTCCTTAGACATACCGTCTAGCTCATATTAAAATGTGTGGATGTTTGCTCATTAGCAGGATTTTATCTTGTATAGCTGGCTTATAACGGCCTTTGACTAAACCATTAATCATAATGCTCTTTCTTTTGAGCCCTTTGTATGTTTGATTTCAGACACTGAACTGTTTTAAAGGACAAAAACCAAACAATGGTGTCCCAAAGAGACAAGAGAGACCCCAGGTTGTTGGGTGCCTCCGTTCGTTTACTGATCACACTGTTTGTCTTCTTGACAACAGGAAGCTCTTCTTCGACCCCATTCTCCACTCCACGGCAGCCGCTACCCCCACCCCTGTCCTTGCCCCCCTTCTCAGGGACACAGTCCTCTTACCGCAGCCCACAGACCTCCAGACGGCAGGTAAGATCATCCATAATGCGATCAAAAGCTGTCAGAACTGTGGTTTAGGACATGGGATTGGTCAGTAATTGATGATCGGAGGGTAATGCCAGAGCACACAGTCGTTAAGCTTCTCCTCGCTGCTCGCTGTTATACACAGGGTGATGTATACACACCATACAGAACCTGTCTGATGAAATGAGTCTCCAGAATCCCCACAAATGGCCTCAATCAGAAGAAAAAAAAAGTATTTGTGTCCTTAAAAGTCAGCAGACTGGCAGGCTGACTCTATCAAGGGTTGGTTGCCTTGGAGAGGCTGTTTCTTTCTTTTCTATTATTGGGCCAGTCACCAGAGGGAGGGGTTTGGGTGTTTTTTTGCCCCCTGGGGTCTGTCAGAGGATTTGTCTCTGCATTAGATGCCCAATAAGCCAGACACATGGACAATCTGGCAACCAGGTCAGACCCAGCATTTTAGGAAATTGGAATATTTCCTGCTGCAGTCCTATTTGGACTAAGGAAATTGTGTTATCTTCACATTATTGATTATTGTTTTAAAACCTCATTCTGGTCAGCCTAAAGTTTTAAATGGTGGTTCAATCTGATTTTTGCCACTAGTCATCTAACCAACAACCTAGTCAGCAGTTGACTTTGACCCATGTCGTATCGTCTTTCCAGAACTCCACCTGTGAACTCAACTCTTCCTGTGGGGGGAAGGACCCTCTGTGGAGCCCCTCCTCGTTGTGTGGCATGGCCACGCCCCCTTCCTCAAGGGGCATGTCGCCCAACTTGGAGCTCTCCCACAGTGCCTCACACCTTCCCAGCCGCTTCCACTGCACATCAGGTAACCTGCTCGGTCATCTGTTCATCATCACTAAAATCATGATGAGAGTGTCATGCTCTGTCATATATATTTGTGTTTTTGTGCATGTTACTTTCCTCCCTGAACTCAGACTGTGAATGTGCTTAATTCAGATAGTAGTGACAATATTCCACAAATTGTTTTGTTTTGAGCAGGGGGTAAGGGAACGCCTGCCTCCAGCACTCCAGCCACCTCCTCCCCACCTCCCACCCTATCAGACGACTTCCCCATTATCTCCCTGCCAGCTAACACAGTCCAGTCCAGCCCACCAAGAAAGGTATGCGCTCTCTCTCTTTTTTTAATTTCACGTATGATTTTAGCTTAATATTTCAGGATCAGTGAACTTGTTGTAAAAGGCTGTCTTATCACACATAATAAACAGTGAATCACTATTACATATGTGGAGAATAAAATGTGTATTTGTTCAAGAAATGGACAACAGCTGATTTTGACATAACTCCATGATTAAGCTGTATGACTTCAACAGGATCGCAGACAAGGAGATGGCAGTAAGCCTGCACTGGTGAGGCAGGAACCAGTGAGAGATCAGGAGAAAAGTGCTGAAGTATCTACAAACAGAGGTTTGACGTCATGCATCTGTTTATTGTAATTTGTAGAACTAAGGAAGTAAGGAAAAATCAGCATTAATGTCTAAAATGAATTTATTTGATTGGAACGGTGCCAAGATCAATGACACGCAAGTACACAAACCTTTGCTCTGCTCATTGGCCAGATTTGTAGTCATGTGATCCACCCATGTCTCCACTGCACCCTTAATCAACGTAAAACATTAACATTAGCTAACATTTAAATTAAGCAATAGATAATAAGATTGAAAATCTTAAATCAAGGGCAAATGTCCCTTCCCATGTTTTTTTGTACCCTTTAGGTTTGTGATTTCTGGAGATTTCTGTAATGACACATTTTTTTCCCTCATCAGATGGCGGAGCCGCGGAGAACATCTCCATGACGCTGACAGAGCTGTCGGTTTTTATGAAGAAACAGGAGCTGGAGCTTCAGCTGAGAACGGAAAAGGAGCGAGAAGAAGGTGAGCGCGTGGCTTGTAGAAGCAGAGCGAATACCGCTGTTGTGATCTTTTTCAAGCAAATGTAAAAGTTTACTGCAAGCTAGTTGCAGTCAAGTGAGTTACAGCAGCAAATCGGCTCCGCACACACAGTATATAATAAAAGCATAATAACTACCAGAAAAGAAACATAAAATCAAACAAATCTGCTGTACGTTGCAGATTTTGATGCAATAGAAACTGATATTCCAGAACATAAATATGTGTATAGTCTTTTTGGGTTGGATCTGATTTTTTTTTAATTACGTAAAGTGATTCTCCTGTCAAGTTAAATGAGTGTGAGCTCATGGACTAAGTATCCAGGATGCCAACACATCCGTGTTTATATCCCTGTGTGTTCTGTTTGCTTGGTTCAGTTATTGGTTTAAATCCCACTTGAGCCACTTGTACTAAAAATAAATGCACCTACAGTGTTGTGAACCACTTTAATAAAAGCATCTGCCAAATGACACATGCTCTGTTGCTAAAGCTAACTGCTTAGGCGCAAACATTTCTTTCCTCAGCTTCTGCGAGAAAAACTGACACAAACCTTTGATTTTCTAACAGCAGCGCTGCATGATTTCCCTCATTTTGTGTTGACATTTAAATTGTACATCTTCCATATGTTGTTTCTGCCGCAGCAGCAATCAACGAGGAGCTGCTGAAGATCACCGAGGATAAGCAGGAGCTGTTGGGCCTGAGGGGTTTTGACTCCCCATTTTATCACACCACTGAGACTCTGACTGGCTGCCAGACGCAGGACAAGACCAACTGCAACACCCAGCCCGGAGGCCCCATCCGGGACACCCACCATGCCGTATCAACACCGGACAAAGCGGAGAACACCGCAAGTAGCAGCGGTGTCGGCAGCGAGAGAGGAGGAGGGGGAGCTGGAGGAGACAGCAGGAACTCAGCCCTCGGCCTTGAGCAGTCCTGGTCTTTCCAGTCAGGTTTCACTCCCATCGACCACCACCTGCACCGCAGTCCCTCCGGCCCAGATGAGGAGGTCAGCAAGTTCGGGATGTTCTCGCCTAGCCCATGCAGCAAGACCCCAGCCCCAGTCCCATACGAGTCATTTTTTGACCTGGCTCTGCCGAGGGCGGCCTCGCTGTTCGTCGGCCAAAAAACGTCGGAGGCGGTGCACAAAGCGACAATGGAGAGGCTGTCGCAGAGGGAGGAGGGTTTGGAGGACGGGGAGGAGGAAGGGGTAATGTCCGCTTCACCACTGGAGGTGCTGGATCGCCTTGTTCAGCAGGGGAGTGACGCCCACGATAAAGTTCTCAAGAGGTGAGCACTTTAAGTCTGTTTACTGCTATTTTACACCACATTGGTTGTGTCTCCGAGGCTTTGCGTCCAAATGTTTTTAAGGTGTATCCCTTTATATGGTCTTTCATCTATAACATAACATCTCACACAATCAGGTCATGAACTGACTTATTTTTGAGTACTGGAAAAGACATTTTCGATGGAGGCTAACAATTCCACTTTCCTCTTTAGTGTACCTGCCACCGCGCCGAAGCTGTTTACTCTGCGACTGCTCTGTTGTCGGTGTGAAGCTCATGTTGATCACACTGAGGCAAACTCAGGAGTGTGTTTTGTTGTGCTATTCACTGCGCAGAGCCTGCCTGGGTTGTTTCCAGTCTATTACTGCAGACTAAAGGAAACACCCAGTTTAGAACAAGCATGACATTGTTCAGAATCCACTACCCCCTTCTTCTTCTTCTCACACATGCACCGAGCAGCCGGTCCGCCGAGCCAATAATCCAACAGCAGAGACAGTGTCAGCAAAGTCGGCACCAGGCACAAAACAATCTGTCTTCACTCACTCGACTCGTCCACACATTTTACTGTCTTTATCAGAGTCAGACACAGGCCAATGGAGAGAATGAGGTCAGTCAACACAGAGGTCAAAGTGTAAATGAGGCAGCAAACCATTCTCATTTGTACAGTATGGTGCCCATTAACTTAAAGGTGATAAATGATGGCATCCTCTAGCATACCAATTCAAATAAGATGGAAGTGTTACTTGTTAATGTCTCCATTCTCTCCTGTTATGCCATTATGTCTCTTGACTTGAACCAGTTGAAAATGTCTGCCCAAGGGTTTGTATGGAGTCCCCACCATATTTCTGGTCACTCTAATGGAACAACAAGTTCCTTGAAATTGCAGTGTGTGGTTTTTCACTCTTTGATTGTGTGGACTTTGAAATTAGAGAACTTCAAATGATTGTATTTTTGGACAAATTAAGGCTTCACTTCCAGCTTTTCTCTAACATAACTGGCTGCTGGCAGTGTTGCGTCTAAGGGGGAAATTAAAAACAAGCATATTTTCTGAAATGAAAAAGATCTCATGCCATGACAGAAATTGAACATAATCTTTATGATACTTGGATATGAGTGGCCATAATTTTAAAGTTTGATACATTTTTTTTGCCTGTACTTGAGGCTTTTAAAACGCTTGCATTGGCTCTAATCTTTGGAATGTTTCTGCTTTTCCTCTTACAGCAGTAAGGGCAGCCCAATGCTAGAGAGATCATATTTATGACCTGATTTTTTTTTGTTTGTTTGTTTTACAGATTACCTTTGCCAAGTAAGTCAGCTGATTGGACACACTTCGGAGGTAAAGCACTCCCACCACAGTGCTGTTGTGCTCTGATAAAAGAAGCTATTATAAAGACTGCAGACGGAGCATTATTTAGGCATGACTAGTGATTCGTCACGAGCTCCGAGACATGAGCAGCATGTTAAAATGTTACCAAGCTGCACAGGGAATCTGTTCAACTCCAGGTTTATCAAAAAAACAAAACAAAAACAAAGTTCCCACAGTCATGCAGAACCTGTTCAACTCAGGTCCTTCTGGTCCCTCCTGGTATCTGTACGCCATAGCCACAAAAATCTAATTTTCTCCAGCTGCAGTCCACAACAAAATACAACAAAACAACGTGAGCCAAGTTGTAATTACAGGTCCAGGATTTAATTATCTTCCCTGGATGCTGGTTGACTTCCCTGGAGTCATGTAATTTCAATCGCATGTAAAGCAAAACTTTCACGCATCTGTGCACCAACTTCAGCATCTTGAAAGTTTCTTCTTAACTCTGTCTTCTCAGTAAAATCAGGCATTTTACATAGCATTACTAAGTGCTGCTCTACTGTTTCACTCTCTAATCTTAATTCATTTAATTACTAAAAGCATGAAGTATATGTCAAACACTTGATTGCATTAATTACATGATTATTACGGCGGCCTCCCCCCAGGATCGGCCCCACTGGACGAGCTCCACACGCTGCGCAGCCAGCTGCTCCTGCTGCACAACCAGCTGCTGTACGAGCGCTACAAGAGGGAGCAGCACGCCATCCGCAACCGACGCCTCCTCCGACGCATCATCAACGCCACCGCGCTGGAGGAGCAGAATAACGCAATGGCGAGTTTGCATGTCATCACAGATGGGAATGAGTGTACTGCGGAAAGGGTTAAAAACAGACAGGTGTTGTGTAGCTTGTGTATAAACCATAGGCTCACCAGTTTCCGGGTGTTTTTTGTTTGAAATAATAAAAAGAAAAGTAAGGGAAAAGTAAACGCATCTAAATTCGGAGACTTCAGTGATCACTGAGGCATTTGTAGTGTTTCATAGTACCAGCTGTCTAATCGTTTATGTGTCATCTGCAGCTCAGAACAATGAAAATGTCGCCGACTGTGTTTTATTTACAGCACAGAGAAGTGCAGGCAGTTAAAGTGAAGGCTGTTTAGTCTCCCTGAGCTGCGAACAAAACGGCTTAGCTTGTGTGTCTGTGCAGAGAGACCAGCTGAACCTGCAGAGCGTGGACATCCTTTCTCTAAGAGAGAGCCTGCAGGTGGAGCAGCAGCGTTACAGGCAGCTGTGGGACGACCGCGAGACGGTGGTGACCAGGCTACACAGTCAGATCAGACAACTGCAGCAGGGCCGAGACGACTACTACACCAAGAACCAGGAGCTCCAGGTATTTACACGCACACATTCATACTTGCGTAAAGACGCTTACAAAAATTCACCTGCACAGATATAAGTGATAAAACATAAGTGATGTTTTTCACAGAGCAAGTTGCAGGAGTGTCAGAAAAAGATGGATGAACTGGAGGCGGAGCTTCAGACGGCCAACAACAAAGTCTGCCACACTGGTCACCTCCTCAATCAAATGACTATCAAGGTAAAAAGAGTGTGAGAATGAGTCTGTACAAGGGCCGAATCTTCATCCATATATCTATCAGACACAAAAATTGTGAACTGTGAAAGACAGGCCTGTACCGTACCGTAGGTCTACTCTTGCTCTGCCTCTTTGTCTGGCAGTCAGTGCGACTCAAAACAACCTACGGATGACATGCACAGATGGCTTTGTCTTTAGTTATATACAGTCTATGTTTTTCATCCAGCTGCTTAGTTGTGTTGACTGCAGTTTGTGCAGCCTGTCCCACACAGTTGCCACAGTTGAGCTCAGTGAACCAGTGCACAAGAAGAGAAAATAGAAGTGACAAAAGCAGGCAAATACTGAAGACAATAGAACACACACACCCAAAATGCTCAATTCCACTATGTCCGTTCTACTAAGATCTTTTCAACAACATGTTTTGACCTGCAATTGCACAGGACCTCTAGCAATTAGCTACTAAAAACTACAAGAATTTCTTTGATGCTAATTTTAGCACAAATTGGGAAAAAAAAGGAAATCAAAGATGGTGAAAGACTAGCAGACAGCATGGTCAGACTTGGGAATCTCAAGGGAAAAAAAGCCATGCCCTTATCCTCCCCCTGCTACCTCTCTGTAGACTGTCCCAGGGCTCGGTTGCCTTGGAGATGTTGTCTCACCCTCTTTATTTTTGGGTCAGCGACACAGGGGGGCCTGGGTGTTTTTCTGCCTCCTGGGGGTTTGTCTGAAGTCTGCTTTTCCCTCTTCTGACCCAGACTGAAACAAAAACCTGACAAACAAGGAGCCGCCGGTTCAGGAAACATTTCAAGTCAGACAGTGGCCTAAAGGTCATTTATTTATGACGGTACACATGTTGGGGGAGATGACAAAGGTAGATGAAATGAATTGTATAATGCATCATATATATTTTATTTGCCAAACACAACAACAATATTTATAGATGCTTCACTGCCACTATTTATTTTTCCATTATGTAAACAAATGTCAGACCTTATTTCTTTTGTCTCGCCTGTACAGAAAGCAAAAAAACAAACAAACAAAAAAAAAACAACGCATACTGTTGGAGCAGTTAAAAAATATTAAGCTCCATGTTTCAGAAAGAAAGCAAGCCTTTAATATGGCTGAGCCTGGCTAACAGCCCAGCGTCATCACTCTTCTCTCTGTCCTCCAGTGTGAAGAGACTCACTGTCTGTGGAGAGGAGAAGGGGCTTCTTCATCTCCAACTTATTCTCAGACACTAAGCTAAACTGTTTACCCCAATTAAGATTTTTTTTTAACCTGTTTACACTTTGCTTCCAGTGCATTCCATTGGGGTAAAACATGTTGGTGTTGTCAGCAAAGAGGCAGGAGTTTCCTTTACTGGCACATATGGTCATCATTGGTTTGAGTGAACCGGCACCACAGATACTGGAAAGGAAGTCAAAGGCTGATATATTGTGCATGTCTCAGCTTTATGGTTTAATGCTCTGTGACATCATGGCCTGAGAATTGATTTCTTAAGACAATTTCACTGAACGTTAAGTGTGACTCATTTCCAATTAAGCTGACGACAGAGTGACATTCTGTTATAAAGAAGCGTTTGTTTCAGACATAAAAAGCTCCCTTGATCTATGTGGAGAGAAAAACGTTTGCCTGTTGTCTGAGTTTAGATGAATCAACCATTTGATGAGTCGGTCAGCTCCTGAACGATTATTTCCGCCTCTCTTATCGTCCACATTTTCGTTTGTACCATAATTGCTCCTTTGCCCTCCGTCATCATTGTTTGTCTCGTTCGTCCTTCAGCTGAGCAACAGCGAGAGCACCCAGCAGCAGATGAGCTTCCTGAACAAGCAGCTGCTGCTCCTCGGGGAGGCACATAAGCTGTCCATGCAGGAGTTACAGCACGCAGGCTCCGATAACACAAAGGTACGCTCGAATGAAGTGTGTGTGTGTGTGGAACTGCAGAGATGATGGAAAAATTGACACTAATTGGATATGTTGGGTCTCAAGCTGATATAGCGAAAATGAAGTCAGAGGATGGATTTATTTCATTACGGATAATTGTTTATGATCAGAAGAACATTGCTGGTAAAACTGTAGATGTTTTAGGACCGGACTGTATTTTTCTTTATTTAACGTGTTTTAATTTTTATAATTCGCATTGAATGTCGAAATGTTTTTTCGTCTTTATTTTGCATCGGACCACCCAGGAGGCCCAGATGCTTCAGGCGTCATATGGGAAGGAGGTGGAGGCCCTGAGGCAGAGTCTCCTGGTTCAGGGTCAGAAACTGGAGGCAGCACAGCAGAGAGTCGCCGAGCTGGAGACGTACCTCTCCAAGAAGGAGCACCTCATCGCAGAGCAGAAGAAGTTCCTCGAAGATGTAAAATGTCAAGCAAAGTGAGTCTCATCTGTTCCCACACAAGCCATAAGTCTGTCTTGTTTATTTTTCCTCACACCACGTCTTTTCTCCTTCTGCTTCCTCGTCCCTGCCTCGTCTCTCTATGATTGCAGGGCGGAGCTGCAGGCCTCAGAAAGCAGGTATCAGGCTCAGAGGAGAATCGCTCAGCTGCTGCAGACTGAACTCCTGCAGCTCTACAGCAGAGTAGAGATGGAAGCTCCAGCCAGCACCACGTCCAGCTCACCACCAGGGGGCAGAGCTGACACACACACTCCTACTGACACCAGGTCCCTCAGAATGCTTTTTATTTTTTTGCTTAATAAATCACCCTGAAATGAATATTTTCATTTATATTGAAACGTTCTGTCTTCCACAGTGTCACAGTGCCAGATGGACCAAGTAAAGTTCACACCAACGAAGAGAAGGACAGCAGACCACAAGACTCTCCTCGGGGCAACGGCAGCACTTTATCGCCAGGGCAACCAAAGGCGAGCAACTCTTCCAAGCCAACAGCCAACTCCATCAATGGCAGTCAGGACCTTGCCCCGCCCCTGCTCGTTGAGCCCTCCCCGTCTTGCCCCCACACCAACTCGCTCACACCCCTGCCCGCCTCAGACGCGCCACTCACCGTGGGCTCATATCCCAGCGCCAAAAGCTTCCTGGGCATGAGGGCGCGCGAGCTGTTCCGCAACAAGAGCGAGAGCCAGTGCGACGAGGAGCAACCTCCTCCGCGCCTCGCCGGCCTGGCCCACGGCCTGAAGACTGAGCTGTGCGTGGAGCCACCCTCCCCAGGTTATATGGCTCCTGTTATCCCAACACCTTTGCCCATCATTCCAAACCAAACCCCTACCGCACCCCCGGCTTCTGCTACTCCTCTCACTGTGCCCACCAAGGAGCCCACAGCTGAGCCCAAACAGCGGGTCTCCAGCCAGGAAAGTCCTCGCAGAAAAGCAGGAGCGGGCTCGGGTAGAGGGAGGGGTCAGGTCGGGTCCGGTCGCCCGCGGCAACAGCAGCTAAAGATCATGGACTACAATGAAACGCATCACGAGCACAGTTAAGGACACAAGACTGAGTTGGGGGGGGGGACTGAAATTTAATGATGGAGAAAAGCTACAAATCAGCAAAAGAGTAATATGTCAGCAACTCTTTGGATTCAGTGTTATTTGTTCCATTCCCCTGAGTGTCCTTTGAGTGGACAACAGGATTTCCCACAGTGTTTTTTTTTTTGTTTTTTTTTTTTTCATACTGATTCATTGCCATGAACAATTTGGACAGCCATTATGTTACCA
>JAVQJX010208839.1:0-27517 GCA_036025115.1 Ambassis agassizii
TGTATGAAAATGCAACAAACAAATGCAAAAATACAACAAACAGATTTTTCTTCTTTTCAAATCTTTGACATTACAGCATTCAGAAAAAAACATTTATCCAAAATAAACCATTCTGACACACACTACCTTAAAATTAATACTGACTTACATCGTTAAAAAATGATCTATTTCTATGTCCACAATCCCTGTTGTGACATTGAACAATTATTACAATCCAAACATCTACTAACTACTCCCACATTGTGTTCATTGTTGCAAAGGCCTACAGAGGACAAAGTCCACATTGGGAAAGAAAATGCCTGACCACAAACCTAAAGAAAGCCACTTGGCCACTAATAACACTGATTGAACTTATATTTAGTTCCCACTTTGTTTAGCCTGAATGCACTCAGACTGTAGGAGACATACCAGGTTGTAATGCAAAGTCTTCTAGTTGTGGGTGATGAAAGGAATAATGATGTAAAAAAAAAAAAAGATCTTCCCATGTGAGACTTTTTTTTTATTTCAAGCAGAAAACAGAGGCACAAATTACATTTCGATTCCCTGCTATAATATCTGTCGTTAGTTTTCCTGACACACAGGTTTATGGTTAACTTGTATAGTACATTATTTACACTTGGATTTATAAAGTATTATCTCAGGTTCAGAAGGCACTGATTACAAATCGAATGTATTGTAGAAACTTGAAGGCAGCTTTCTTCTCACAGCCTTGCAGCTGGTTTCGGTCCGAGCCACTTCTCTCCTGAAACAGACAACAAAATGAAGAGACTAGCCGGACAGACTCATGCTACTGTTATCATTCAATTATTCCTTATTTAATAGTTAGTGTAACAGACTTCAGTGAAATGGACTATTGCATGATATTCTTACCAATGCAGTGGGCCATCAGCTCAAATCTGTCAGACCCGAAAAACATCTCTGGCTTTCCATCAACGTGACACACCAGCATGGGGAAACCAAACGCCTGGGGACAGACTTTGTTTATTACACTGTAATATCTTGTTACTAATCTATAAGGTGAAGAACAACTAACCCCGTAGTTAAGTGCATCCTCTGTTGTGCTCTTAAGCTTGTCTTTTATCTCCTTTGTGGTGCAGAGCTTCAACACTTCCTCAATCTCACTGTTAGACAACCCTGCTTTCATTGCAGCCTGCAAAACGAATGAATGAATGTATAAAACCAAAGTACGGCTTCTTTTCAAATGCAAACCAGGCTGTGAAGTAAGTGTGTACCTCAGACAGCGATGCAGGTTGAGTGATATCTTTATCTTCATTCCAGATCCTTCTCCACAGCTCACGGGACACATTCTCCACCTGCTTGTCTCCACCTTTCTCCCTCTCTTGCACAGCCACAACAAATCTCATTGCAGCCAAGGAGCCTGGGAAAAACCAACCAGACCTGAAACTGTGTTTTACCACCTTCATTTGATCTAATGAAGCAATAGCGCTGTGTGTGTGTTTGTGCAAAGACAATAAAGATGGACGTCATATTCACATGTTTAGCTGTTGACAGGATAAGACAGAACACTCTCCACACTGAACCTTATTGTTACTTGGTTTATATAATCACGAATATTACTCCATGATAACGCACTGATGTACCTTTGTTGAACATGGTCTCAAAGGGGTCAGATGGCATCTGCAAAGGCACATCAAAGTACTGTGATAAGCGGTGAAGATCCTTGGCCATGTACATAAATTTGTTTGGAACCACTCCAGGAGGCTTGTTACCTGAAAGATAAACATTCAATGAAATATGATATTCAGGCGGATATGATTATGTAACATGCGCTCCTGCAACAGTTTAAATATCAGACACCTGGTCTAATATTGACTGACCTGATCCTTGCATGATGCCTCCCAGGAATGCAGGGCGCAGTTTGAGCTCGATGTCCCACACTTTACTGTATCGACACATCACCTGTGAAGAGAAGTAAACGATCTGAAGTTTGAAAATAAAACTACGTGTCTCTGATCCTGAAGCAGACATAAGAAATGGCACACACCTCAAAGCCAAGCCAAGAGTACGGAGAGACCACATCATAAAACAACTCGATCACTTTCTTGGAGGTCATCCTGAGGCAGACAGCAGAGACTTTTGTTGTGGTACCAGGTGCAGAGCAGAGCAGGCTTCAGCGCCCAGTGGGTCAGAGGTCACTAGACCTGACGCAGAACTGCTCCACGTGCTGTCTGCAGTTTAAAAATACACCTGTCGACAGAAAATGCTCATGCTACTGCATTGATGGCTACTACTTTCTTTACACAGTAATCAGTGCAGAATTAGCTTCAATTGCAGGCGGAGCTATGAAGTGAGCTTGCAGATAGAAAATGTTAGCTAGAGCTACAAACAGCCTGGACAGACTCAGCAAAATGTCTGAGAACTGCTGAGCGGAACACAGAATACACCGCAACTACATATCAGTGACAAGCAGCCATCTTTTTTCTTCTTCTACGGTGGATTTCTCTTCTACTTCCTGTTTGGCAAGACAGTGGCAGCTTTACAGCCACCTACTGAACACGGCTCTGCATAGCTCTTCTCAAAGAAAGCAAAAATTGTAGTTTGTACTTTCTCCAGCAGGGGTCACGTTTTTTCTACGATGAGAACAATTAGCTCTGGCACTGAGCTGATGTAGTTGTTGTAGAATTAATTGTTTGGTCAGTACACCCTCATTCATGTTTCCAGAAGAAAAAAACAACACGCAGACATCATTACTTTACATTTCAAGTGTAACACAGTGTCTCACTTGCACTTTCAGTCTTTTGTTATCAAAAATAAACATGCTTCTTCTTCATTTATATATCAAAGGCTTCATCTTTAACCAGGGAGGGTTTGAAAGTTATTGATCAAGTTTTATTGGCATCATTAAACCCTTTATCAAAGTGATCATAATTCACCATTTCTTCTATCTAAACAGATCACATATATATATGAAACTCAAACTATTTATTGTAAAACTTTTACTGAAACACAATTTAAATATCCATGTTAATCTAGGAGACCAACTCTATGGCAGTAAATCAGTATTTTCAGATAAAACTATTTGCTTAAACTCTCTATTTACATATATGTCATCCACCAGGATAATAAAGATGAATATAATATTTTTGTTAAAATCTACATGTTATCATGTCATTTTATGTCTCTTCTTGAGGACTTGCTTGATCTTTGAGTTCAGCTGCCCCCAAACTGTCAGCAGGTGAGAGCCCTGGAGATTTCTCACTAAAAAGGCGAGAGAAAAACCATTTTTTGTGTTACTTTCCAACCCCTTAAAGATACCTTTTCAGCTGTTTGTCTGAGTCTCACCTTTCCCCATCTTTCTCTGCCTGTATGGGAAGCAAGAAAACATTAGTGCAGTTCTTTTAAAAAGCTTTTATTCAATCAAACATCTCTTCCACTCTGAAGCTTTACCTTTGGTTTTTGTGATGTGCTGCCAGCAATCTTTCTGGGCACTCCAAGAGTCTCAAAAGAATGGCTGCGTACTCGAATGGCTCGCTATGAGCGGGAAAAACAGTAAAGTGAAAACAGTAAAGTCAAAAATGAGTGACCTTCTGATGGACATCAGCATTCACCTTAAAGTTTTCAATGAAACCCCCGCTTCCTTCAGATGCCCCGCGCCCACTGTCAGATGTTGGCACAGCAGCCAGGGATGGATCCCCCATCATGCACTGAGAACGGGTGAAGAGTTCAGTCTGCAAGCTCTCTAGGAGTGAAGAGCGGGTACGGAGCTTCATGAGAGAAGAAATGGCAAAGTTAGACAAAAAAAAAAAAAATCCTGACATTCACTCAAGGACAACATAGTGTGTCCCTGTACCTCCAGTCTGCTGAACTGCTCGGCCTTATAGCAAGAAATCTCTGCATTGATGAGTTTGGTCAGGAGGAATTCTCTTAGCTGGGAACACTGAGAAATGGAAATAACATAAAAGTTGTCAAGAAGTTCCTGTGATACCTCAAACAAGGTGGGGAATTAAGCAGTGCAGTGTCTTTGATCAGAATACAGGAGTGAGCTGAATTCAGTCATCATAGCTTTATTAACTTCACCTAAAGATATATTTAACTGAACTGAAACATATACTATTGACTCAGACAACAAAAAGAAGATAAACATGAATGAACTCTGTCTCACATCAGTGAAGATGGGAGGATCTGGAAGGACCGGACCAAAAGGAGGAACATCCTCTCTGGCTGTGACGGACACCTGTGAAGAAGAGAAAAAGACATTAGAAACTTGCACATAGAGCCACTGTAGTTGACAAACAAACCACTGAAGAGGTAACTCACTATAAAATCAGTAAGGATCCTGCAATAAAGTTTTACACTGATGATAAACAGTGTGTCCATCACTGACCTGGTACGCAGCTTCCCCTGCCTCCCCGTCCCTCTGAATCCTCCTGACCACCAGAAAACAGTGCAGGAAGTGAGACTTGATAACATCAGACAGAAACGGGGTTTGGCCCTCCTGGTAGACCAAAGCTACAATATCATTACCAATGTGTCTTTTTCTTTGTAACTGCAGGGGGAAGAGAAGGAGAAATGTCAGGTGAATCAGCAGTACAGGACAGGCTGAGGATCACACTCATCTGACCTGTTGTGGGTCACCCTCTGTGTAAGGCAGTTTGGTTGCGACATGGAAGATGATTTGTCTCCCATGAAAGGAAGTGAAGATGGCCTCACTTCCTGTCTGGCCGTGAGACACGTCCAGGCCTCCTCTGAAGCTGAAAAGAAGGGAGTGAGGAGCAGAAATCATGTGATTTGTCACTTTGTCATCTCTGAACAGTGTCAGCCACCTTTACCCTGTGAATCCTTGTAGCTGAACTGTATCTCCCAAAACAGACAGGAACTCTTTCAACTCTTCACTTTCCTCGTTGTTACTCAGTATGTCCTCTTCAGTGAACTAACAGAGAGAAACATGGTATCTGGTTACAATACGCTGCCGTCATTCAGTTGTTTTCATAAAAAAATGTTGTTACCTGTCCGTCTTTTTGGTACAATACACCAAACTTGAAATTAGGAGAAACTCTGTGCTCATCAAAAGTGCTTATAAGTTCTGGAGCCTGATTGATACAGGAGAGAGGGTTACAGAAAACCAGAGTATTAAAAGTGCAGACGATGAAAAACATGATGGCTGTTCCACACGGCTGCTTCAGTTTCAGGGTGCCATTAATGAGCATACTGACACACTGTATAGCTGAGTGTTAATATGATATTCCTGCTGTGTGGATGTGTAAATATTAAATTCAGAGCATTACCTTGAGGTAGCTGACCACATCAAACTTTGAGACAGCCACTCTGTCACAGAGCATCTAAAGAGAGAATGTAAAAAATACTTCTTACTCACCAGTGTGTTACTCATCTTCTTTCCTCACACTTAAAAGCACCAGTGTGTAGAATTAAATGCAACACAAATTAAAAGCAACTTTCTGATATTATCTTTTTATTTACTGTGATGTTTTATCTGTACTTTATATCTTGTCCCTTGTACAAGTAGTTTGATACCTTTGCTAATTCAACAGCTGATGGGATGTTGGGGAAAAGAGACAGAGAGAACACTCCATGCAGAGAGCACTCCTTCATCCTGCAAGATACAAAAAAACAACAACATATACACACCAGTCTATTTACTTTAGATTAAAACCATCCTCACATACAAGCATATACACAGGCTGACACTTTTACAGTGATTCTCAATGTAAAAAAGGGGACCACTGAGCTCCACCACACCGTACTCCAGAGAGTGAATGTGAGTGTCTGCACATGCTTTTAACAGAGCAGTGTAACCCCATGCCAGAGGGGAACACACATTTATGAGTCTGGTGAGACTTTCAGGAAGAGCCCAAAACTCTGTGTTGTTTTATCTGGAATATAAAGACAATGATGCCAACCTTAGTATCACCCGTAGCTTATTCTCCTCTTCCTCTAAACATACAGAGAGAACCAATGGGCCCAGAGACGGATCCACTGCTGTGAATGAGTGATGATACTGAGAGGAAAAAAGTGACAGTAAATAAAAAACAGTACAAGATGGACAACAATTTCCATCTATGAATTTAGTGTACTTACTCGTGAGCGGAAGAACTCATGGTAGATTTTGGCCTCACCATCTCTCTCCATGATGTCATAGCTCTCTGGAATGAGGCCATGGTGGGACGAAGTGGGACTCACATCGACAAGCCTTTCCAGAGGGGGATCTATCCAGTATCCTCCCAGTTTGGATGGGAGGATGAGTGGTAGGTCTCCACCTATGGTCAAAAGCTGAGACTAAAAAAGACACAAATGAGCTGTTGATTGTTTGAGGAAACATGTATTATGGCAATTCTGAAAAGGTCAGTGTCAACACACTCACATGGGTGCTGTACATGGAGCGAGCTCTGTGTTTTTTATTGTACGGCCGACTTACCTTCAGAGGCAGGGGGAATTCACACCGCTGCTCATCGATCCTGCTGCCCTAATCGACAAGAGCATTGATGATAACAAAACGTTAGCTGCTCAGACACGCACATGCAGCACGTGCTCAATAAATCATGTTGTAACTCACCTGCAGCTTCTCGATGATTTCAAACAGCTCTGTGTCCTGATGTAAAAAAAAAAAACACCAGCCGTCAGACAGAAACGTTGCAGTTGCAGAGAAAAGGAAGAAATGCATGGGAGGAAGAGGAACATGACAAATTCAGGCACACATGGACACTTCCTACAAATGCAGGACAACGTTGTAGAAAATAGACTAAAGGAGAATGGTGAATGTTGTAATGATATCACCCTCTGGTTGCTGCTGGAAGAAAGGAAAGGCTTGCTCTCACTGGCAGGAGAGTCCAGGATGTCCAACAAGTTGTCCTCTGTGGGGTCAGGTCTGCAGCAACAGGTTCATTCATGCACAACAACACGGCACAATTTGTTACTCCTCACTCAGTTTGTACAACGAAGCTCAGTTAAAGCAAAAAGACACATAAAGCCTCACCTCTTCTCATCACCACATGTGAGTCTGTCCACACTGTAAACAAGGAAGTGAGAGAGCTACTTAGAGCTGACTATTCTTCATGAACAGACAGGATGACGTGCATCTGAAAATACTTCATATAACTGACTTTTTGTGGTGAGTGTCAGTCCTAATCTTAAGACATAACTCACCTGCCATATGCCCCAAAAGTGAAACTTCTCTTTCTGGAGAAGGACATGTCATTCCTCTTTTCTCTCTCCATGGCTTTGGTATCACTGTGTATGTTTGTATATGCCAGTTTGGTACCAATCAGTCAAGGCTGGCTAAGGTTGAATTAATTCACTCTATCATTCTGAGAGTCCCTCCTCCTCCTCCTCCTCCTCCTCCTCCTCCTCCTCCTCCTCTTCCTCTCTGCCCCCTGCCTCTCTCTCATTTAAGCTTCCCTTTCCTCCCTCTGTCCTGCTGTCAGCCAGACAGGCTGCATTAACCCGCTCATACTCATACAGGTGCAGCCGCTGCCAACAAACTAAGAAATGGACAGCCTGCTACATGCCATCGATCCCAAAGAAACACTTGTGGTGGTTTCACACACTGACTGAGCTTGGAGATAGACTTGTAAATAAATAAAGAAACGAGTGAGACATTTTCTCCTGGACCTGTTACCCTTTGAGTCAGTAAGAATCATCAATTATTGACAGCACACACAGTAAGGGTGAGGAGGTAGACAGCGGGGGAGGGTGGAGTAGAGAACGAGAATGGCAGAGAGAGGATGATGGGAAGGGAAGTAAGAAAGGGAAACTGAAGGAGAGAGAGAGAGAGAGAGAGAGAGAGAGAGAGAGAGAGGAGGTGATTGTCAAATTACATTAGTAGTGTTCATATTCTCAAAAAGAAAGGCTGGGCCTGAATTCAAGAAAATCTTGGGGACCTAGTCTTATGTATCTTACTCAATGTAAACAACAAAATAAACTTGCACTGGCAGCTTTCATAAGTTTTTATTGTGAGATTGATGAAGAAAGGGGTTTTACTCCACAAAATTATTCTAAAAACAATTTTCCTTTAATATTTTCTTCCAGTAGATCATAAAAATGAAAACATTTGGTATTATTTTTAAGCTACCTATCATGACATCACTAAAATGTTTTATTTTGAACTCAGTGTGTTTCTTATTTATCACAAGTCCATCCTCTTCTTATTAAATGGTTCACTATTGGAGAGATGTTTTTGTCTGTCTTCAAAGCGTCCTTATCAATTGGCCCCTTATTTACGGAAAACAGATTCAAATTCAAATTCCTCTACTATCTTTTACTTTACAGTACACGTTGCAGAGAGGGGGCATACAAAAGGAGATGATTGGTTAGCTCCAATGCCACTCAAACTTTTTTGTACTCTAATTGGTCAGAAATCGCAAAAGTGACTGTGTAGCCCCGCCCCTCATTGCTACAGTGGATAGGCGACCGCGCGGAAGTTGATTTGTGGAGCAGAGACGAGATGTTGTTAATTTGCGTGAAATAGCGTTAAACACGAAGCCATAACAGTATACTTTCCTGGAGACTTTGGTGTTCTGTTGCAGGAAAAGAATAACAGTAAGTGATGTGTTTGGAAAGACGTGCACAAGAGGAACTATATTATGAGAAAAAGTCGAAGTTAGCTAGTTAGCCAGCTAGCATCTGTAATTAGCCACCAGGTTAGCGTTAACTGTCCAAATAATTTACGTTGTGTATTGTATTGTAAGTGAAGTCAGTAAAGATACCATACAGGTCGCGTTATCGCTTCAGCAGTTTTCTTTGTAACATCACCAGCATGTGGTTGTTTTGTGTTACTTACACCTGCATTGTTCGGCTTACATCGCTGTTGATTTTATTTTTGATCGCTCTATAATGTGCTTTACCACAACGGTATTAGTGTATCATGCTAGTTGTTAGTTACAGGCCGCCATAGTTTAATACAGCGCTACGGGTTTAGTTGTATTGGATGTATTCTCGGAGCGATAAGTCCGATTGAGCGAGCACACTAAAGAGTAAACAGTGATATGATGCTGACTGATGGCAGCACCACACATCCCTTATTATTGTGGAAGTTCATTTGTCTTTTACCGGTTCTGTGTACAGTTTTCTGGTGCAATATGTTGGAGTGCGGCATGCTGGAGAGGGACAGGAAGACTCTTCGCTCTGTAACTCTGTTACAGGAGTTGGTGGTGGATGAGCTGCTTATTCAGTCACTGCAAGCTGACGACATCCTAACTGAAGGGATGGCAGAAAGAATCATGGTATGTTCACACAGAGACTTAATCATCAGTTAATAATATATCAGCTGACTCTCACATTTTTGTCTTAGTGTCCATACCTAGAGCAAACTGCAGTGTAAGATGCGCTTTTAAAATGAGCCTATTAATGACATATAACTGAAATTACAATCCATGTCTTTCTTGGTGTGCCATGCTGACATGAATGTGTTGCAGAAAAACTCTGTAAATTAATCAGTTCCGATGTGATCTCTTCTTCTCTAGGTAGAGCAGACATCACAGAAACGTAGCTGGTGTTTATTACAACTCTTACCAAAGCGTGGACCCAAAGCATTTAGCAGTTTCTGCGCTGCTCTCCGGGTAACTCAGCAGCAGCACCTGTGTGATCTGCTCACACAACCAACAGAGAAAAATGGCAGAAGGATGCATGTAGATGTGAGTGTGTTTTTTGCTCACCACACAGAGCCACAGAATACACGGCAGATTATTACTAGATTTAGTGCAGTTCTTAGACTGTTTTCTGTTCACAGAGTGTTCAGCGTGAGGAAGAGCCAGAGGGAAAGGCAGGACAACTGCTCATGGAAAGAACTGCGAAGAAAAGAGAGGTGAGCAGAGCACATATAATTCCTCAATCATTACTGCAGACATTGTCAGTGTTGATGTGTTTCCTTTTTTCAAGACTAAAAATGGTTGACCAGACTTTTCATGGTCATCAACTACACTTAAGCAGCAGTCACCATTCAGAGAGTCTGTCCCTGTCAAACAGAACCACAGGAACAGGGAGAGACTGAGGACAAAGAAAACGAGAGGAAATGAGTAGATGGATGTGAGAAACACACAAAATGTATTCCGTATTATACATCCGGAGGGCCACATGAGGTAGTGACACAGCAGAGAGGAGCTCCTATAATTAGTTAATTTAGGATTTCACATTTCCTATTGCCACACCAATATACAGCTGCTGCCACAAAGAACAAAAACAGTTCTTAACTGATGTGGCTTGTGTTCAGCAACTGATGTGCTGTCTTTAATGATGTGTATTATTTCAGGGGTTTGTGGACTCTTCTCTTCCACTTCCAACTCAGGAGGAATTTGCTGCCAAAAGGGCAAGAACACAAGGTGAGTTATTATGTTGGATCCTGAGTGCATTCAGGTTAAAGTAGATTCCATACTGTCTGTTGTTGTTGTCTGCAGTATTTGTTTCCTTGGATACGCTGGGTTGTGTCTGAAGACAGCCTTAACAGTTTAACTTTAAGACTTACATTTTTTATATGATATATTTTTTTATCATTTAACAAAATAATATTGTTGCCAGTGGCTGAATGAAGAGTTTAGTGTGTTTACTATTTGCTCACTTAAGCAACTTTATCTCAGTGAGGACTGCAGAAGTGTAGCTGCTGTCTGAAACCTGCAGGCACCACGCCCCTAGAATGACTCATCCATAGCACTGTAGCACAAAGTTTGTTGTTACACCACTGCCAGCAGGAGTGCTCAGCGAACAGAGCATTTTGAATAAAGCAGAGATTACCGTCATGCCTGAGTGTTTGTCTGTTTTGGTGTCTGCTGCAGATTCTATGGAGTTTAGTCTGGATGCAGACAGTCCCATCAGCACTCCCGTTCTCCCATGCACTTCTGATTTTTACCACTCTCACTGCCAGCAGGTAGATTATAATTTTGTATTGTGCTTTGTACTCATGGACAAATTGTTGCCACTCCTTTATGTCTCGATGTTTTTTTGTTCCTCATGCTTTCTCGCTTCTCTCAATACAGTCTTATGAAATGAATTCATCCCCTCGTGGCCTCGCCTTGGTGATCAGCAATGTGACCTTTGACCCTTGTCCCACCACTGAACTTGACCCTAGGAAGGGGGGTGAGGTGGATGATGAGGTCCTCCGAAAGGTCTTTACAGAGCTTGACTACCTTGTTACTGTCTACAGAGACCTCACTGCTCAGGTAAGACACACAGGCTTTGAAGTGTGAACCATTACTATTATTATTTATTTGATAAAAGCCTGAGCTGCACCTGACCTGAAATGATTTTTAGGAAAGTCACTTGGTCTGTTTACATCAGTGCAATATGCCTGTATATGACAGACTGATGCATAAAGGCCCTCCTTGAAGGTTTGTTTATTCCAGTCCCAGTGCTCCAGAGTGGGAGGCTGCAAATGTTATCACAGAGCAAACACACGTCACTATTAACTAATGTAACTCTGGCTTGTTAAAACAGTCTTTGGAAGAACACACGGTGGAGGCAAGATTTTGACTTTACTTAAAGTATATACTGAGTACACTCTGTGTTTATTGTTTGTGTAGGATATGAAGACATGCATTGAGAATTTTTGCAGACAGCCAGAACACCGGTCGGTGGACAGCTGTGTGGTGTGTCTGCTGTCCCACGGTGTGGAAGGAGCTGTGTATGGAAAAGATGGACAACAGCTGCAGGTGACTCTCCCCAGTAGTTTTTGTGGTGTATGTCACTCAAGGGTAAAGCTGCAACTATTTATTTCCGACATGTAATGGGTAGCTTGTGTCTGTAATTTCAGCTTGACTGGGTGTTTCAGGCCTTTGACAATGTCCACTGTCCACTGCTACAAAACAAACCCAAGATGTTTTTCATACAGGCCTGCAGAGGAGGTAAGTCTGTCTGAGACATGACAACAGACTACACCTTTTTGAAACTGCACAAATCTGAGGTTGTATTTGAGTGTCAACTTGATGTCATTATCGCATTATGACACCGCTTAGGTGCGTGAGAACAGAGAAGTGCCAGCCTTTCCCTCCATGTGCCCAGATGTTGTCTGCTGTCATTGTTCTGACTAAAGGGACAGTCACAGTGGGTGGCAGGTCCACTGTTCTCCCATACTTGCACAGTTCCAGATGTTGTGGATGGTATCATACTCTCACATTTTGTGGAAAACAAAGCCTGATGCAAATGCAGTACTCAAAATCAGTTTGTGCCTTAACAAGCAGGCAGCAAATTATTCTTTCTTTGATGGATGCTGTGACCTGACCTCACCTGATGATGTTCATGAAGAGTCCACAGACCCCTCAAGAGCAAACCTAATTACTTCACAGACTCCCTTGCGTCACCGCAGAGCCCACCACAGGTGTGCTGCAGAAGGGCCATTAGTTGTTGTTTAGCCTTTGCCTCTGCAATTGGCCCATAATTATTCAGGATATCCAAGGCTCATGCTAAAATACTAATCATGGTTTCATTTTCAGACATAATTGAGTTCATTTGAAGTTTAAGGTCCAAGCAGTTTTAAGATAAAGTCTAAAAGCAGGTTGAGAATTTGCAGTTAATTCAGTATTGACAGAGCAGGTGCTCAGCGCTGTCCATGCCTACACATGTCCAGGTGAAGTATTGATTGACCCAGAACCCAAACACTGTAATGTCTGTGCATTTAAAATGCAGAAAAACACACCTGAAACATGAGCATTTCTATCAGATGTGTGTGGGACAGATGGCTGAGAAATGTGACTTGAATAGGCAAGACACTCAGACCAAGAGAAGTCTGTGACAAGACCACAACTAAACCTTTAACTGCACAAACGGTCAGATATTTCTAAGTTTTCTTGTCTCCCAGACGAGATGGACTGTGGAGTGGAACAAAGAGATGGGCCAGTGAGGACCTGCTCACCAAGCTGTGAACAACGTGATGCTGGGAGAGAGGGACAGGCCAATGCAGACTCCAGGCCGAGAGGGGACATTGGGAGGCCCAGGATTAAACTGCCCCAGCGGTCAGACATGATCTGTGGCTTTGCATCCCTTAAAGGTCAGAGAATTAGTAAGTTTCTCCAGTTTGCTATTCTGAGGTAACTGTGAGGGAATGTTCCCACCACTGTGTAATCTGTTTAAACAATTTTGTCCACAGATTTTGTTCATTTACATTTACATTACATTACAGTTAATTACAGTAATAGTTGTTGTGTTTCTGATTTGAAGTGATATCACACAGCTGTACCAGAGACCTGGCCTCCGCCTCCCTGTGTCTCATGTTAACGTACTATACTTGTGTTGTTTGATCTCTTTCTCCTGAAGGCACAGCAGCCATGCGAAACACCAAGAAAGGATCCTGGTTTATTCAGGAACTCAACACAGCACTGCGCCTCCGTTCCAGAGACACTCACCTTGCAGACATTCTGGTGCACGTGAGCACATTTGTAAAATGAACAGACAGTTTATGTTATTACCTCCTTTGCTGAAGTCTCTTTTGTACTGATTTGTTTTTCTTTTTCATTTTTTTTTCTCTGTCTTTAGGTCAACGCTCGTATCAAAGAGAGGGAGGGTTACGCCCCGGGCACCGCCCACCACCGCTGCAAAGAGATGTCGGAGTTCACCAGCTCGTTGTGCAAAGACCTCTACCTTTTCCCCAAGTACCAGCCCCAGTATTGATAAGGAAATAATGCAACCTCAGATGAACACACACAGATCATTCCTACACCAATTACTGCCACACTCGCACATTCCCCCTGTTACTTCCAAACAGGATTTATTCCTTCAAACCACAGACATGAATGCATGCGTACACTCACAGAAATCTTGGAAAGGAAATGGAAGCGAGCTTATGTTAATCTACATGTACTTGGAAATGGGCGATGTATTAGCATACAATGTACTCATGTATCAGTGTGTCTGTAACTATGCCAGTTAGGGGGTTTAGATGTTAATCCTTTCCAGTTAAACTGCACAGCAACTTGGAGGCTTCACAAGTCTCTTTTAAAATGTATTTTGTACACAGATCTATTTTTGTGGCTTTATTTTGTATGGAATTGTTTTTATAAGGATTTTTAAGCCCATTCTTTTATTTGTACATAATGTTACCTTTTCATGTTTTTAGTTAAGCGACAGACAGGGGGCAGTGCAGCAGAGACGAATACATTTCATGACCTTTCCTCTGTCAATTCATATCTCACAATTTTTAATGACAGATATAACATTAGTTACAGACAACTATATTAATGACCAAACCTCTTGTTTCCTCATTGCCTTATGAAGAAGAAAAACATCTTCAGGGCAGCTCCATGCCATGCTTTGTTTCATTTACTTTTGTTTGTTGATGTTCAATCATGAAGGTGTTAAAGTATTTTAACCATTAATTTCATGACGGCACCTACTCGTATTCAGTCAAGCTTTCCTGTCCCTGTTCAGGTGGTGGGCTGGAATGTGGTGCTTCTTGTGGAGTCACTCTCCGTCAGTATGACTTTTTATGCTAGCTCTTGACTCCCAGTGTTTCTTCCTATGTGGGAGCTGCTGCATATTCTTACTCTCCTACTCTTTTCTTTTACTGTAGCTGATACAGTAATGTATGAAATGAATCTTCCATAAGCAATATGCAGTTTTTTACAGCAGCCTGTGCCTTGTGAGGTTAAGCATTGCTGGTTCCCAGAAAAGCCCCGACCAGACATGGTGTGTGTTCAGTTACAACAATGTTGTAGTGAAAACGTGATCGAAACAGTATTGATTGTAAACCATGATGGGCATGTGCAGGAGGCGGTCAGGGCAGAGTCTGGAGCGTGCTTGCTTCTTTTATGTTTTTACATAATTTAACGGAGACAATTGTTGGGAACCTTTTCTGCTGGATGGAAAGTTTGGAACTTGGATATTTGCTGCCAGACTCTGATGAGGTGCTGTTTGTGTGTGTGTGTGGGGGGGGGTGTATTTTATTTCTGTCCGCACCAATGACTGCCAAATGTTGTATACAATAAACACGCCATCTGTTGTAACATGATTAAGTTTGTTCTTTTCCTTAAAGTGACATGTTCACATGTGTACATCAGCGTTTTTATGTTGTGCTTTACTGCATATTAAATATAAGGTCTCTGCACAAATGTACACCGGCTGCTCCTGTGCAGACTCCAATTTATTTGATCCTTCTTGTTGCTGTGTTTGTGTGTGTTGTTCTCGGCGTACAGCCTGTCCTCTCCGTTCACAGGTATAGTATAACTGGCTCCCCAGTATTCAGCTGCGCTCAGGTCTCTCTTTGCAACGGCTAGGACGTATGTATCTCTCACACTGCCCGCCACCCACTGATAGTGTTCTTAGTGTATCAGATAGAGGCCCAGCCAGCTGTCCTCAGTCATTCTCCCTTGACGCACACACACATACACAGACCAGCGGCCAGAGTAACACATTTCTCGCTGGCCTCCGGTGTAGCTATGAGATTAGGCTGTTATGCACTAGCGTGTGGGCCACAAAGCAGGGCGGGGTTAAAGGGGATCTGTGTGTGTCTTTGTGGTCATCATAATGGCAGCCTGAGGAACCAGAGAAGAAACCCACCAATGAACCAAAGACATTCAGATTAACTTGCCTGAGTGGGATGTTGGCTCTGTGGGGGTGCCAGGCATACTGAAGGCCTTAGAGCTTTTCAGCTTTTAGTGATGTACAGCACAGACTCATTTAACTGCCTTCCTGTATTGGCTCCTCTGGACACCTGAACTTGCTGTGAGTGATAAATGAGTATGGCGATCACTTTACTGTTGGAGCAGTGTTGGTGTGTTTTCACACATTTTTGTGCTGATTTTTTTTTAAATTTAATTTGAGACCTGTCATAGCATGTGAGTGTTATGGGGATTGCCTTGCTGCATTGGTTGATTAGGTGTGAGCTGTCATAGGGGTGTCATGTGCACCTTCCTGCTCACGTTGCAGGGGCAGCCCTAAAGGGGGGTGCCCTTCCAACTCCCACTCCCCCCTGTCCAAACAAGAACAGGCCAGCCAAACACACACACACACACACACCTAATGGCTGGCAGGCTGGCAGGGAGGGTGCTGCTTAGAGCAACAAGTTGTGTGTGTGTGTGTTATTAGGTGTCTGCAGTTCTAATAAAGGAAAGCGCTGCGTCCTTCACTGCCTCATCAGATGGCTTTGTCTGCCTGTCTGATTTCTGTGTTTGTGTCTGTCAGGCCTGCAGTGGAGCTGGATGGCAGGCAGCCTCTGGATCATCTGGAGAAGAGAGCGTGATCAGGAAGGACTTCATCTGCACCTTTTGACTTCCTTTATGTAACAAGGGTGTTGGAGCTTGAGTTTTTAAGAGACTGAGAGACTTTAGAAGATGTCTGTGGGTGTGTGTGACCTGGTGTAAAAATTGTGTCTACAAGTGTGAGTGTGTGTATGGTGTTGCCCACGCCACTGGAAATGCTGGGGTGTCCAGCAAGGTTATTTTTGGATCAGTGACAGCGTGTCAATGGCTGCAGATGCGTCGCAAAGGAAGGCTCTGAGATACCAACAGACCCTGGTAGGTCTTTCCCAATCTTCCTTTACCTACCTGCGTGTTAGCTGTCCTGTCCACCTTTCTTTCTTCTTATGCTCTGCCACCACACCTGCTTCTGCCTCATGTCTCCATCCACTCACCTGTCACTTCCAACAACTATTTATCCTGCTTTCCACCTTTTTTCTTTCTTTATTTCATTACCATTCCCCCTCATGGTCATACGTCCTCCTCTGGTGCATCCTTCTTCTCACTGCCTGTCATGCTTCTCTCCCACATCACACAAAATCCTCCTCATGCCCGTGTGTGTTATGCTCTTCACCTCGACTCTCCTTGCTCCTCCTTTCTTGAGCTTCATTTGGGTGATTTAATGTCAGTTTTATTTTTACAGTCCTCAACTACATCAACAGATTTAAACAGGCAGTAAAAATGAAGTCATCCCTGCAGTAATTACAAACTCTTACTTTATTTGTATTTAAAAGCTGTTTAAGAAACATTTCTCTGTACTCCAAGCTAACAAGCTGCAGCCTTGTAAAGTCATTACAGTTTTCATGTGTTGGCAGATATAAATACCAATATACAGGAAACCTGAGCAGACAGGTTAGATGTATGTGGTGAGATGAAGTCATGTCACTATATCCTCTGCTTCATCTGTTTAAATGCTCAACCAATGATAATCACTCCTTCAAGGAGCATCTCTACGTGTCTGGTGGACACTGGCTGGCTTGTGTTTGCAGCTCCACTGTGGACACTCGTGCCTCACATCCTCACACTGTTCTGTGCTGCTGAGATGATTGTAAACAAAACAAAGAGCAGTCAGCGAGGGAGCATTTGTGTTGTTTGTCCATGCGAAGTGCAACAATAACATTTCTCAGTATTTTCTCCTCCTCCTTTCTCTTCTCCTTCTGAGAAGATGGATTCTTGCCCACAAGCAAATCCTTAATCCCCGGCCCCTCCCACAGCCTCCCGCAGGGGGCCCGCAGGTCAGATATAAATAAGAAATCTCACTTAATCATACTGTTTACAAAGCCACACTTCTCACAGGTGTGAGAAAACAGTGAGAGTGAGGTAATAAGAGGCTTTGAGGAGTTAATGTGTAAAACTGTTAATAGATCATCCTAATGTTATAAATGTATTGATCAGGAACATGGTGTGGTGGTGTGTTGGGAGCTGATGGTTCATAGATGATCACAGGTGCTGCAGATTTGGTGTCATTTATGTTTGTGTTGTAAGCATTTAGATTATATGTAACTGTTGTTTGAACTTAAATAACTGCAAACTCTGTGTGTTAAATGACCTGATTGACACTGGTTTAGATGGGCCTTTGCTTTACACTGTGTTGTGCTATGAAAATTTGGCTGCTTAATAAACTGAGTGGGATCAGGCAGCTATACTGGGTAATTACTTTTTTTTTATTTTACAGATAGGGAGAAAAACTGCTGATAACAAATATCAGCAATACTGTGGTCAGTAACTGGTTTGTTATTAAAACTTCTTGTGTCAATTGTTTCTCTCCCTGTAACAGGCTCAGGACAGAGAAAACAATCTAAATCTTTAATGTTTTTTTTTCAAAGACATCTTCACTTTTCACTTGTTTTTTTTTTATTAGTCATGACGTCTTGATATTTTTTGACCTGCAAATTGTCAAATTAATGCTTCCAAGGCTCGTAAAGTTGTGTTAATTACTTCCAAGTCACACAACTGTTGTTGACCCCTGACCTTAACAAAGAGGAAGCTCCCTCTGTGGACTCATGTCACGCTGACAGACATGCTCCAGCAGGGTGGCGAGAACAGATAGCTGCATGTGCGCGCGCACACACACACACACACGCACACACACACACACACACACACACACACACACACACACACACACACACACACACACACACACACACACACACACACACACACACACACTGTATGTTTGTGCCTGCTTCCATACATCTGGTTGTGTGTTACAATTTATTTAATGGATGCGGTTAAAAACAAGGTTGTGTGAGAAGACGAGTCTCAATCTGTGAGAATGTCAACAGCAGTGAAATGGATCTCATAAGTCTCAAATGTTACAGGCTACTAAAAGGGATAACGTTCACCTGCCAAAAGTCTGGCAGGCTGGAATGACTGGGATGTAGACGATTAAGCCATTAAATTTCATATGATATCGCAGTCAGTGAACGTGTCTTTTCAATTACCGGTAATTATACTGTAATAATTAAACCATGTTAGCCGGTACATCAGTAGCTTCAGGATGAAACGGCACGTTGTTGAGCATTGTTAATAACATATCATTGTTTTGTGTAAAGGTTAAAGCCTTCCATCTGTCTGTACAACAAGCCTCTTGGGAGAGATGGCCAAAAGAGAGACAAACAGCGTGAGAGAGGGAGAAGTGTGTCAGTGAACATTGGGTCACACTGCTGCTAAATTTATCGACGAGTAGGGTTTCACCTCAGGGGTGGAGGGGTTTGGATGGATGGGGACAAGGGGTGGTGAGAGGGAAAGTTTGAGGCAGAAAGGTGAAAGGCTGCCACGAGGGTTCAGGTGCAGGTGAGACGGGCTGGAAAAGACAGTACAAGGAAGAGCTGAAAAAAACCCCACATTTTCAGAATAAACAGTGCCTTTTTATTTTATTAAATAAGATTATTTTTACTTTGTGTTACTATTACAAAATTGCAGTCACTGTATTAGTGATGGCTGCTCAGGAGGGGTCCTTAAGTCTGAGATCTAAACAAAGGCATAAGAAATTGGCCAGAAGTATTTATGTCACGAAATGAAAATGACCATAAAAACCTTTCATCACCACTAATAGTAAGAAATAAATCTGATAATTTTGGGGGCATGGCTGAAGCTTCACAGCAAGTCAGACTGAGGACCTTTGTTAAGGGTCACCCTGCGTCTCTCAGGACAGAAGGTCATGCAGCACAATGAGAACCAAGATGTTTCTCAGCTTTTTTTTTTATATTTTCTGTAAAGACAATAAAAGCTGCCTCCATCCATTTTGTGTAGATGCTCATCCACAGAGCTGGACGTGGATCCTGTCCTGACACATAAGGCACTGAAAACATTTTAGCAGCAGAAATTGTGATAAAGCTAGTCACTTCCATCCAAAGTAAATTAAACACTACAGCTAAAGTGACTGAATCCTTTGCTCATCAGAGAGAAACATGCAAACAGCTTCCTGGTGGAAAACCAGCAGCTCACTGGTCCCCAAAGACAGAGGAAGCCTGAGACTTACTGGGTCACCACAGATACTGACCCAATTTAAGTCCCACAGTGTCAGAACAAACAGTAAGTAAAGGTAGAAACCAGCCCATGTAATGATGTGTGGCATTTTATAATACATGTGATATTATGTATTTGTGCAAAGTTGTGTTGTTAGCCAAACAAACAAACAAAAACCTGAGACTGTGCCTGAGTCAGTCAGGCTTTAGTGAAGCATCTCATCTACTCTGAAGGCACTTAAAGTACAGTACAGTATTATCCATCCTGCCCCACACTATGCTAACATGGTTATGGTCCCGTCTCAGTCAGCAGGTATTATTTTCATACCTTAAGCTTGCCTGCTATCGTTTATGATCCTGCTGCTGCTGGAATCTGCTGGATCGGCTGCCTGACTGAGAATCTACCCCTCTGAATTAAGAGCTGCTGACAATTTATTGTCAAGCCTCAAGTGTCTGTATTAACCTCCACTGCTCTGCCCTCCTATGTGTACCCCTGCATGTATGTGTGTGTGCTGTGCACCACTGACCATACCTGTCAGTCACTGGGGGTCTGTCCTGTATGGAAGCAGGTAGCAGGTACGGTCGGTGTCCGTCACCTCTGCAGAGACAGGAAAGGACAGATGTAGGACACAGATATCCAGAGAGGGACGCACTGGATGTTGGAGACAGGCAAGAAAGTGAGCAGCGACTTGCAGGAGAAACGGCTGGAAAGATGAGGGAGCGGATCAACACTTTTGAGACAGTTCTGAACATAGACCAGTTCCTGGTAAGGTTTATTATGATGTGTATTTAAGTTTTTTGTTAATTAGTGATGCAAAGAGTCTTTACTGGTTACATACAAAGCCTGAGCCTCATGTTGAAAAGGGAACATAAAGGTGCCTCAGCAGTTTGGGAACTCTGAATTAGACTTTGTGACATTACACTGTAGGCTCACATGTGTAAGACCGCGTCTGGTTTGTTTTTCCTCTTTGGCCGCGTCGACATGAGTTAATTAGAACATGACAGCTTGAACAGTGTTTGGATGAGGCATGGAATTGTTGTTGTGCTGCTTAATTAGTGTATGCATATGGAGACACACACTCATGGAATGTGTGTGTTTTTTGAGGAGGTGGTGTGTGTGTGTGTGTGTGTGTGTGTGTGTGTTTGTAGACGGGGTAATCTCCTGATCTGTCCATCAGTGAGCAGGTCAGATTTTATCATTAACCTTGTGCCTCAGGACAGGGCTATATTGTTGTAAGGCCTCTCTCTCTCACACACACACAAACACACACACACACACAGAGAGAGAGAGAGAGAGAGAGAGAGAAAACACACAGATTTTCCTTAAGCACACTTTTAAAAACACAACAAACACAAACTTGAGGAGCCCACTAAAGAGCACACAGACATTTATGAATATGCAGCGCAGACTCTCCCTCGTGAGGAACACAGGAATATGCTATTATTTTTTTAATTAAGTCTCAATGTCACACTGCCCTTCAACCTCTGCATCTGTTAGCTCCCCTCTCTCTCTCTCTGTTTACAGTCTGTGCTGTTTCTAAGCTCTGGAGTTTCTTACATGTCTCGTCTTTATAAGCCGCCTCATCAGCAGCTTTGAATTCCATGTATAAATTTATTGCTGTATAATTTAAACAGCCTTTTATTCCTAACCAACTCAAAGGAGGAATGGTTTACATGTTTCCATTTTCTTCATCCTGGGAGACCTGAAATAAGCACAACAGTTGAAGCTTGAGTTCTTACAAGAGTTCTCTCAGGAAGCTAATAATGAGAGGTGTGAGTGTCAGAGCTGTGCAGTAACGCCTGGCTACTTTCATGTGTCCATAGAGAGATTAGAGAGAGAAAAGAGCAGGGAAATAATAAGAGCCATGAGGGAAGGAAGGGGGGGGGGGGGTTCTTGCTGAGAGTAAATTAGTGTGAGTAGAGGAGGGAGAGGGAGCAGGGGGAGAGGAGGCGGGTATACATCCTACTGTTCTTGACTGGGAGTGGGAAGGTCATTCCACATTTAGGGAGTTAAATAATGTCTGAAATGTGTGTGAAAGTTGTGGAAATGGTGGTTGATGACGTCATTTTAGGGCCTTGTGTATGTCAGTGTGTAATGGATGTGCAAGGTTAGATAGTGACACAATGTAAACGTCAGGCTGAGAGATGGAAAAGTCACATGACGTGGCATGAAGTGCAGCTTCCTGTGACTCTCTCACGCTGTCAGCCCTCATCGTCTCTTGTTGAGAGTTTTTGGGTCCTGAAAAATAGTCTCCGTCGAACATGCACAAAAACATCTTTAAGAGAGAGAGAGGGGGGTGAAGAGTTGAAATGAAAGAAAGTGATTTTACATATCAAAGATTCTGCATAATATTCATGAAACATGTTCATAAAGACTTTTAAGTTTATGCCATCAAATCCAGAAAGAGATTCAGACGTCTGCTTTGTGCGACTGAGGTACACACTTTTTCTCCAAGTTCACATGTAGGACCTCTAACTTGTAGTGGTCTTTTATCAAATCAAACTGTGCTCTTGTTGCATTGCATTGTGGGTATTGTGACGAGAGAGAATAAGGTAAAGGAGGAAAATATCTGGCGTTTCATAGAAAACATAAATAACTGTGTTGTTACTGTAGCCCTTCTCTTTGTGGGAGGTTAAGGTCTCTCTCCCTCTCTGTGAACAGTGCACAGGTTCCTGTCATTACTGTCCCTGGTTTTGATGGCGTCTGGTGCCAGCGCCTGTTTGATGATGTTGATGGATTAGTGTTTCTGTGTTAATGTGTAGTGCTGCAGTGCTGGAGGTGGCTGCAGTGTAGGACAGGAGACAGAGCTGCTGCCACATCATGCTAAAGACACCTGATGAGGAACAGGTAAAGACAAAAGACAGTCAGGACCAAAGGCTCCATCTGTTGTTTTTTTTTTTTTTTAATTTGCCAGGACTTTCTTACATGGTTCACCTCCACCTTTTTTTCTCTTTATACTCACATTTTTATTTGTTGTTTTTTTTTTCCAATAATACCTTTATTGACTTCAAAGTTTAAACTCTTTTCTTTCTAATTTACTGCACAGATGTCTCCTTTGATTCCCTGTTGTGTTTCAATCAAAAACAAAACTGAAGGCAAACTGGTTTCTACTCAAAGGAGAAATGTTTTTTCCAGCAAGTTTTGACAGACAAAAAGAAACGATTTAATCGATAAATTGTCATGAGATGTAGTAAAAAGCAGAAAAAGTCCTTTTGTTTCTTTGCACATGGCTTTCAGACATGTAGGTTGCTTGTTGGTGGTTTTCTATATTAGACACAAATCAGCAGCTCTGATGTTCATGTTAAATATGTTAAATAAGCAAAAGCTCTCTGCGTGCTCTTCTTCATCTTCCTCTCATGTGGACTGAGGGCAGACCAGCTGCTACACCGACTCAGAGAGCTTTTTACATAACACAGCAGGACCATGGTTTGAGCCTGTTGAATATCCTCATCTCTCTACAACACATTACAGTCATTTTTGGTATGACAACATTCCATTTTGATCACATGCTGTTCATACATTTCATGTTTTAAACTTCAAATCTTACAAACTGTTCCTTTAACTGCTTAGCATTGACGTTCATATTTATTCATTTGTCTGGAAGTTTGAATCTGATACTAACTCGTGTGTTAATTGTTACAATTCTCCACATTATTCTCCTTTACACAGGAGAAACAAAGATAACTGGTGCATGATTTATGAAAGTAATATTCAGCCAGGTCTTTGCATAATACTGAATAATTAATACTGGGAATTGTGGTTTACATTTCTATGTGTAACTCATCACATGCTCTGCTGTTAGCTCAGGTCTTGGAGCAAGGATAAGGGTAATAAGCTGTTAGTGGTGCTGCATTGTTTGGAATAACAGTTTGTGGTTCATGGTGTTTATCGAGATTTAAAATAACCTGCTAGACGATTTAGAGGCATCAAAGGTTTTCAAAAGCCTCCAGCAGTAACTGCACGGCCACCTGCTATGTGGTGTATTCATGTATTAATTATAAACTTCTATATCAGTCTCTTTGTCATGTGGTTGTAGTGAGTCATGTATTACAGCGGACTGGTTGTATAAAGCTGTTTTTGTGCACTTAGACTTGAGAAAAATCTCTGATGTGCACCTGTCATACAGTAAAATATTTCAACTTTTTCACAGCTGATGGGATTGCAGATTGTTGTTGCACGTTCATTTCCTTACTTCAGAGCATAATTATTTGCAGTTAGCTGAGCTTTCATCCTGCTAGGGCCCCATCAGCTCTTCTTTCCTGCGTGAACATGAGACAGAAATGTGTGGCAGGCGGCTCTGCTTATGATTTAGCTCCTTGCTTTGCTGTGGTGGGATGCATGTGATCCGTAGGTTTCAGTTGCACATCGTAGCTGCACCTGGATCTGCTGTATTTTACAGCTTCTATGGTTTTAACGAGTGCAGTGCAAGATGATCGCAAGGTGTCGTGTTTTCTGGCTGAGTGTGTACTTGACTGTGTGAGGGTGTGTGTGTGTGTGTTTCTGTGGTTGTAGGTGTAAAGCGTGCATGCAGTAAGAAGGGGAAGATGTGGAATGTGCTCTCTTCCAGGATCTCTTCCTCTGGCTCCCCTCCAGCCCCCTGCTTTCACTCAGGGAGGGGTTTTTCCGATCTCTATGCCCGTTTTGTCTATTTCTGTCTGCCAGGGTATTCAGGTTGGTGTGTATCCTTTACACACACGCCGCACATTCCCCAACTCTTTCTCGTTATCTCAAGACTCCTCACACTGGATCTAGTTTTATTCTAAGTCTCAGTTGTCAGAGGTATTTCTCCGTCTGTTCCCTCCATGTCTCCTCTCCATTCTTCATCTGCAAACACATGATTTGTTGATTTTCTCTCATAATGATTGTCGGTGATTCCCTCTTTTTCCAGCTGTACGGGGAGTACAGGGAGCAGCTGGGAAACTTTGCCAGACGGGAGGCTGCCCGTTTGCTGACAGAGAGACAATGGAGAAGACAGGCAGGGGACAGCACCACGGGCCGCAGAGGCCTCGGCCGGCGGCATCATCACCCTGCGACCCTGGAGTCACATCACAGCCACGCCTCCTCTACCAAGAAGCCTCAGCCCTACTCCAAATGCCAAGGTGACCAACACAATGATTTGATTCTAATGACAAAATGATTCTGCATGCAAAACGATGGGCCTGTAAAGTATGATGCAGTGCTCAGGGTCAAGACAAAGCTCTTACATTTAATACCACCTGCTCCAATACATTTAGAAATACTGAGTTCATGACTACCTTAATGTATCAAACCACCAGATTGCTTTTTTCTGATTAAGATTCACTAACCAAACCTGGTGTGAATCTGTGGGATGCAGCACAGCTCTCCTCAGCAACATGTGTTGTTCAGCTCTTTGAGTTTGTTGTCAATAACCATCCATGCTAATTTTTTTTTGGTAATCAGCACAGTGTGAGAACATGAACATCATCCTCTTATACAGCACCTGGTCTGACACCACATGGAGAGGCAGCTGCCATTTTAAAAGTAATGGTGTCATCACAGCTGACTTCCTAAAAAAAAATCTGCATACTGTATTCAAAACTGTATACATGTTTATTCTTATGCAAAGTCGCTCATTTTAATATGTAGGTGACTGTCAGTAATTAAATGGATCTGAGGTGAGTTATTCATTTTTATCTCTCTGCCCCAGACTGTTTGGCTCGTGTACGGCGGTACATAGTGACAAAGATGGGGGACGACTGGATTTTCCTTGTTCTTCTGGGACTGACTATGGCTCTGGTCAGCTGGAGTATGGACTACGCGAGTGCCAAGAGCCTGCAAGGTGCTGTACTTGAGATCAAGGTCTCAGAGCTGTCAGATGTGCTGTTTGATGGGTTTTAGTTTCAGCTGCTCACATTATGCTCGTGTGAGCTCTGTACTTTTTTTCTGCCCTCTTTTCTATTTCTATTTCCATTTCTGCTGTTTTTCTCTTTCAGCCTATAAATGGATGCATGGGGAGCTTAAGGGCAATGTGCCGCTCCAGTATCTTGCTTGGGTGACATATCCCATGATCCTTGTCATGTTCGCCTCGCTCTTCTGTCACCTGGTTTCCCCACAGGCCATCGGTAAGCTCTCCATTACCTGTCAGCCTCTTTTATTCCCTCATTTTGTTGTTGTCTGTTGTAAAATCATGAAGTTGTGACTATTTTATTATTTTTCTTGCTACACCCACCACATACATATATTCATACTCCTGCATCATCTTTCAGGTTCTGGTATCCCTGAGCTGAAAACCATCCTGAGAGGTGTTGTCCTAAAGGAGTATCTGACCCTTAAAGCCTTTGTAGCTAAAGTCATTGGCCTCACTGCTGCTCTGGGCAGTGGGATGCCAGTGGGAAAAGAGGTAAACTCACCTGTGTCTTTCTCCACCAACATCCTTTCATCCAGCACCACCACCTTCTTCTCTCCATCACTCTCCAAGCATGGGGGATAATAAATCATCTTCTGTCATGTTTTTCCTCTCGCCCTCATCTCATGGGACCGAGGCACATTATTCAAGTCCTCAGCAAAGGAGTACATTCATTTTCTCCATAACAGTAGCAGGGCAACTGTCACATCCAGCAATTATACTGTGATTTATCTGCTCTGATTCAACATGTCCCAATTTAGACTCTCTGTTTTACACACAATAATGTTTGTCTGTGTAGATAACATTGCATGTCGCACATCTGTGTCAGTAATCTCGTCCCCATCACCTCCAGGGTCCATTTGTCCACATAGCCAGCATCTGTGCTGCAGTGCTGAGTCGATTCATGTCCATCTTCTCTGGAGTCTATGAGGTAAGCCGAGGCCCTGACCAAAACAAACCACATCGCCAAAGCCTCTTTATTGGCCACAGTTAACATCCTAATAACGATGCAGCTTTTGTCCGAATTTGCTTTGTTTTTGTCTTTGTTGTTATTCCAGGGTTCCCGCAGGTCTGAAAATATTTTTAAAAAATTCATTGGAGAGAAATCTTTGCAATGAGAACAATAAAGGCTGCTATTTGTATCGATTTTAATACTTGTTCCCCTCATTTTGGATGTGAAATGTCCAATAACAACATTTATATAATTACAGCATAAGTGCTACTTAGCTAACATGTAGAACTGTCTTAAATTAAATGAAAACATTTCAACAGTTCACATGGGATCAAAAACATGTCTTACTACACTGACAGCTTTTTTCCCCCACTGTTCCTCAGTGGTCCACCAGGAGGTGTGGAATACATGTTAGCATGATGCTGTTATAGCTGTGCTATAGCAGCATCACTGTTCCCGTGTACAGCTCCTGTGTGCAGCATTTTGACTTTTTCTTTGATGTGGTTTTGACTGTTTGAGTTTGTGGGAACCCTGTGTCTGCTTCCATCTGTCTCTCCCACCCGGCTCCCTCCCCTCCCTCCCCTCCCTCTTGTGTCTTTGTTTTGGTTCGCCCCCTCGCACCTCATCCGTGTTTGTGTCTCACTGTATTAATAGTGTGACGGTTATGTCTGGCATGTGTATTAACAGTGACCTCCCATATCCCTGTCTCTCTTTCTTTCCCTGCTCTCTCTGTACCCCCCCCCTCCCCCTCCCATTGGCTTTCCCATTCATCCCTGCTTGCTGTTCCCTTCATCCGTAACCTCAGAATGGCATCCATAACCAGGACCTGTTGGTGTGTGCGTGTGCCGTGGGAGTGGCCACCTGTTTTGCTGCGCCTGTGGGAGGCAAGTCCTGTTCACTCAGGCACAGGTCAACAGCGTGGAGTGTGGAGGTTAAATCTGACCTCAGACCAGTCCCCTACATACAACACTGTATGGAGTCTAATCTGTGTGGTTAGACTTGGAATCCAGCATCAATGTATCAATGTATCTGAAGCATAACTTTCTGAAGTAGTGACTCTACAATTACAGGAGGGCACGTTGATTACTACAGTAG
>JAVQJX010208845.1:0-11298 GCA_036025115.1 Ambassis agassizii
TTTTTTTAGCCTGCACCCTCTGCACAGTTAAAGAGGAAGTCAGCAAAAATAAAGTTTAATTCAACACCCAATCAAATACCTCACCTCGATTTGTCATACTGACGCCCACTGCAGCCGCCTTTAACCCCAATAGGAAACAACTCTGAAATGCACAAAAGTGTCACTTTTAAGTCTAAAAAGTAAACGTTAAAGCAGTGTTAACACAAAGCAGCTGCAGCCTACCAGAACTCCAACATGGACTGAAGTGTTCATCTGCCTTTATCAGCCTGAACTAACCTCAGAAGAAGCCTCATTTTCAGCCTCTTTCTGTGCCACACCTGTATTTGCTTTTGGTGCCTGATACTGTTGAGTTTACCCGAGGCATAGGGGTCTTTGCATAGTGATCTGGCAGCAGTGAGAAGGAGGTAGAAGATGGTTAGTGTTTCGCAGCAGTAAGCCCTCTCAGCAGCTGGATGACCCAGACAGCCTGACATCTGCTGATAATCCCTGGAGGAGAGGAGCGTCCTGCTGCGGCTGCTGGAGGCACAATTAAGCTCATACATTCTATGCTAAGAGGCAGCTACGCTAAGTTCCAGTTTGCTTAATTGCTAACATTTTGCTAGCTCTGGTTAATATTGCATCATTAGATATGGCAGCATTATGCAGATTGGTGTGTGGGCTTCATTTTTAGAACACTAAAGCAAGCCAGGACAGGCTAGCTGTGCACAAAATACAAGGCTGTAGACATGTAAGAGGACAATAAGAACATCCTGTTTAAGAAAGAGAAAAATATCTTTCATTTTGACTAAAATGTTACTGCATTTTACATAAAATACAGAAAAAAACACCACATTTTAAGATTAAATGGCTTTTTTTTGTTTGCTGACCATTGGCCTGCAGTTCAGCCCTGCTGCAGCAGTGTGTGAGTCATCAGACTCACTCTGAGTAAACTGATTTGTTGCACACAGATGTCAATAAAATGAATGACCATGCAGGCTTAGTCATAATACATAGTCACTGAGTTCCAAGGAAGCACACAAACACACACTGAGAGACGTTGGCCTGTCGGCACCTCACTAAGCCTGGAATAAATATTTAGACTTGCACAAGTTGTGATGATTTAACTTAGTTAAACTGCAGCATTTGGGGCTTTTTTTAGCTTAAAAAACAACCACACTAAATTATTTATGAGCAGCCTGAACACATTTTAGAGGAGCCAGAACCAGACTTATTATTCTGGATTGAATAAATTACAGAAAAGGAATTTATTCGGTCTATAAAGTCTATATTCAAGTCCTTAAAGTGAGCACTTATTTATTTATTACTGCTAATTAAGTTGCTCCGTGCAGAAACTGCATTAAAAGAGAGGCTAAAAAAATAAATAAATAAAAGAGCAGTTTGCATTCCTTCAGCAGAGAGAGGGTCCTCTGGGTCAAAACCATCTCTCTGATCAGTAGCAGTGCCTGCAGGGATCACACCACATCATTGAATACATGCCTATATATGGGCATGAGCTGCTGCAATGGCTTAAGGTGGACATGAAAGAAGAGAGAGACGTCCAGTGTTCCTGTACTCATGAAAATATTTCAAAATGCCTCACATGCACACACAGTGATGGTGATCTTGTGTACTTGTCTTGCTTATTGTGCAATAAGATATGACTTTAATCAGTCACTCCAGCCTGCACACAAGCGGTTCTAGAGTTCTTCACTCAATGCCTTGAAATTAGCAGAGTCTTATGCAATATAAAATCGTACAGAATGCAAAGAATGTCAGAGACGTCGAAACAATGGGGTGGCATATTTGTGTTTTTCTATCCTATCCTGTACAAGCAGCAGCATATAGGCTGCAGTAATTACTTCCCTTCACACATATTAATGTTGATTAAAAGTACGAATAATACACCTTTTATCCAGTTACAGTGGTCTCTCGCTATAACACGATTCACCTTTCATGGTCTCATTGTTTTGTGGATTTTTTTAGTGCAATTTTGCATGTTTTTTGTTATTTATAGCGTATGAACGTGCATTGTGTTCTGCATCCTGATTGGCTAAGGCTAGCCATGTGACTCTTCTATACATGTCCATGTGTGACTGAAGATGTGCTGATTTGGATCATGTTCTTTTCCTTCTCCAAACTTTTCCAAAAGTTCATCTTCATCAGAGTTTGTTCCAGACTGTTGTGTCTCTCTGATGGGTTTATTTTGTTGTGTCTCTTTAGTCCTTATGTTGAGAGAAATATAAATACAAAATGTAACACTCAGAACCACTTAAAGGACATTTATATGCTTGATTAGTCATGGAGTAACAGGAAACATCTGGACATGCAGCTGCTGGTCAGACATTTGTTCCACATATGAGCCAAAAGAAAAACCCTCAATTAAAGCAGAAACTCAGTATTTAACCCATCTGTATGCACATTGTGCTGTATCCTCAGTGTTTCCTGCCTGTGTTTATTCAGTGAAAACAAAACACTGATGGCATTCGGTGTCTCTCTTTGTTTTGCAGTTGACCCTCGGCCACGAGTTTGGCGCTGGAGCAGCCTGTTTGAAATGCAAGGACAAGTGCGAGGGCTTCGAGCTGCATTTCTGGAGGTTTGGACACTTTTACTTCTTTTACTTCCTCCTGTGTTTATTTAAGAGCAAATCCGGAGAAGCTTTAATTCATAGATCCACTCTCAATAACATCACTTTCCTTCTTGCTTAATTAAAAATACTCAGAAAACAGCAGGAGTCATCAGCCTAATAGGAACATGCTGTTCTGCAGAACAAGCGCTCGTCATGTTTGTCTGAGCAAAGAGCTCCACGTCCCATTGGGTTAAAGTGAACAAAAGTGATGGCGGTGTTGAAAATGTTAGCTCTGCACAGAATCTTTTGTAATCTATATTCAGAGTGTAAAGGAGTCGTTTGTGCAGCCATGCCGGCTGGATACGCGACCACCTGGGAGAACCTTTGTGCTGGTGCTGCCGCCTGCGTCACAACAGCTGGTGCTGTCTTCAGAAAGACCAACCATGTGTGGATAAATTGTCCAAACAGAACTGTTGTTCCTGAACCACAAATAAAAGTCACATGTTGTGACAGACAACATCAAGCAAGAGAAAGCTGTCTGGACACTATCGCACAAAAACACTGCTGCAGGTGCTCGGTCAGGCTGCAGCATGCTTTGCAGCAGCCATAAATTATGTCACAAGTTGTGCTACAAATATGAAGAACGTTATGTTCAGGCATGTTAAAAGTGTGGATTATCTAGCATACTATGCTGGTGTACTGTCATGCTTATAAGTTAGTATCCTCTCTTAATTCTATGCTTAAATACACCTTTAGATGAAGAACTATTTATTTTGCAAAAACGATACCAAACACAAACAAACATGTTCAATACTGCCTCCTCCCCTCACTGCTTCCATAGGAATTAATGAGTTGAGCTGATCATCAGCAAACATCTCTGGAGTATTCAGCTGTGTGTTATATACACAATGCTAAGAGGCAAAGACATGAACAATGGTGTTAGAGAAGCGACCGTTCACCCCAAGATCAGACCGTGCAATGCTCAGAGAAATATAAAAAAAAAAACCATGAGCTACATGTCAGAGCCTACAGGCCTCACTGAGCATGCTCAATGTTAATGTCCTCGACAGCACAATTAGAATAAGACAAGTACAGTTTGTTTGAACAGTTAACAGGAGAAAGACTCTTCTGTATCTGAACAAAGCACATGGACACATGAGACCAACCTGGACTTATTGCTCACCAGCATGTCTGCTGAAAACCAAGCAGAAACACCTCATGCACACTGTCCAGCACGGCGGTGGAGGGCTGATGGTTTGGACTTGTTTTGCATGAGGAACAGAGCAGATGTTGTTCCACAATTATGAAGCATCAAAAATGAAGTTTATGTCTCTCTTTTGTTCTCCTGTGCAGGAAAATTTGCAGAAACTGCAAATGTGGCCTTGCAGATCACGATGTAGCCATGAACTCAGAGGAGAACAAGAAGGTCGGCAAGCTCTTCGAGGACACCAAATACACCGGCCTCATCGCCAAGCTGAAGACAGACGGCATCCCCGGTTACCAGGGCAACATGGTCACCATCACTCTTCCCTCCGCTGCCACTGCTTACACAATACCAGCATGTGCTTCCTCCACTGTTGTGCCTCCTTCTGCCACAGCTGGTTTGGTTCAACCTGCAGCAGCATCTGCAGGCACAGCACCCAGCAGAGCTCCAGGTCAGGCTCCAGGTCAGGCTCCGGGTCAGGCTCCGGGTCAGGCACCGGGTCAGGCACCGGGTCAGCCTGTACCAGCCAGTATCTCGCCAGTCAAGGCTAACAAAGTGCCGCTCAACATCAGTGCTACAGCAGCTAATGTGGTGCCAGTCCACAAAGATGTGCCAGTGAAGTCGGTCACCTATGAGTGGGCGCCGCCAGTCGCCAACAAGTATCTGGTGAGAGTTACTGTCACAGACGTTTAACTGTAGTACGACCAGTTTTTACAGCTTCTGGCTGTTCATCAAAATAGCTTCTAGCAGGTTTTAGGGTTCAGAGGATAATGGGCCATAATGCTGTAATAACAGCAGCTCTCAACACCTCATTAATCTCCTGCTTGGACTTTCTCAGTTTTTTAAACTATCAGCTTTATTTAGTCTAGTCCTGTGTCTGCAGCGGCCATGTTTTTCTTGTCTTTTCACCACAAGACAAGACAGTTTCCTCCGACTCTCTCTCTGATTGGTCCGGAACTAATCTCTGTCTGTCTGCTCTCCTTGTCCCTGTCCTTCACACATTTGAGCTGAAATTTTTTTACTTCCCCTCTTCCTTCTAGGCTGTGCGTTACATCGAGCTGCTGCCTCCTGAGAAGCGTCCCGTTGCTGGAACAGAGGGGGCCGCGTATCGTCGACAGCAGATGGCCCGTCAGCTGCCTGAGCACGACCAGGACCCGTCCAAGTGCCACGAGCTGAGCCCCGCCGAGGTCACACAAATGCAGCAGTATGTTCGCAAGTACAAAGACGAGGCCCTGGGAGTCGGAGACGTCAGGCTGCCTGAAGAGATGGCCCTGGTTCAGGCTGGAGCTGGAGACTCGGCTGGTGCAGGAAAGGCAGGACCTGCAGCAGGTGTGCCTGGAGCTGGTGGTGCTGCACCACTCACAGGCTCTGCAAATGGACTGTCGGTTGGGCTTGGACCAGCTGGTGGAGCTATGGGTACTGCTGCCACTGCTGGAGCCATGGGCGTCCCTGGTGCTGGATCACAACAGAACTTTGTAAGATCATACTTTTTATACATTATCTGCATGTTAGTCTATGAGACAGTTCATGAGAAATAATTCATGCTGTTACTGTGTTAACCCATGACATGTTTCCACAGAGGTTCAGGACTTTATGTTACTGTTTGGAGGTCTGATGGTGACTTTGTCCACTGTGCATTTAGAATTATAAAAGTGTTATTCCCTGATCAGACACTAGGTGGAGCCCTAAGACCAGCTCTAACCTGTCCAGCCTCCTTTGCAGATGATGGATGGTGATTTGATTAGAATTCACAGAGGGACATTTCATGAGTCAGTTGGAAGTTTTTTTCATCACCACCATGTGCAGTTTGTTAATTCTTCCTGTTTGGATTTTTATGATTTCTTCCTGCAGCCCTGATTCATGTTTTTTAAAATGATTTTTAGCAGCAGTGACTTTTTCATGCTTCTCTGTTCTTCCGTTTTCTTTTTCATGCTCTGTGTACAATGCTTCTTTTCTCCAGTCCTGTTTGGACCACACTCCACAGCTTAGGTTGTGCTGCTTTTGTGTTTAAAAAGGGGAAATTTCACATTGTCAGAGTACAGTGATCAAAGCAAGCAGTTCATATGTGTCATTTTGTCAGATCAAAGAGGGCCACATTTCACTTTGTTATGGACTTAAATAGAAGGATATTAACCATTTGTCTAAAGCCACTGAAGTGCATATACTTTGTAACCAGCATCTCCTCTTTGATCTGTTAAATCTGAAAAATCTCCTCTCTTCTAGTCGTGCCATCAGTGCCAGCAGCCCATGCGTAAGGGCGAACCTGCCGTCTATGCCGAGCGCGCCGGCTATGACAAGCTGTGGCACCCAGCCTGCTTCGTGTGCTGTACCTGTAATGAACTGCTGGTGGACATGATCTACTTCTTCAAGAAAGGGAAGATGTACTGCGGGCGTCACTACGGAGACAGCGAGAAGCCCCGCTGTGGAGGCTGTGACGAGGTCAGGAAGGTTTTTGACACATTTAAGTGTCCTCATTCTGTGTATTTATTGATGATTGTCTGCCCACAGCTGATCTTCAGTAACGAGTACACTCAGGCTGAAGGTCAGAACTGGCATCTGAAGCACTTCTGCTGCTTCGACTGTGACTGCATCCTGGCTGGAGAGACGTATGTCATGGAGAACGACAAGCCTGTCTGCAAACCCTGCTACATGAACAACTACGCTGTGGTGAGCTGCTTTAACACTCGTTTTTGTCTGCACATAGGTGACCAAAAGTGTGTCAGTGTAGCTCAGAATAATGGTTTGGAAAATCCACTCTGGGGCAGGCAGTAGCTCAGTCCATAGGGGATTGGGCTGGGAAGCAGAGAGCCCAGACGAAGACACATGGAGGTGCGTTGGTAGCTGGAGAGGTGCCAGTTCACCTCCTGAGAGATACTGCCGAGGTGCCCTTGAACAAGGCACTGAACCCCCAACCTTCTCAGGGCACTGGCAGCTTGTGGCGGCTCCCCCACTCCTCCTCTCCTCCATGCATGTGCATGTACCTGGGTGTGGTGTGTGATGTGTATGCATGACAAATGTATAGGAGTGAAGTTATTTCCCTATTGGGATCAATAAAGTATAAATAGTATAGTAAAAAAAATTAAAAATGTCTGCTCCCTCTTCCCAGAAATGCTCATCCTGCCAGAACTCCGTGGAGCCTGAGGCTCAAAGGGTTTCCTACGGCGACCACCACTGGCACGCCGAGCCGCAGTGCTTTAAATGCTCCGGCTGCACCAAGTGCCTGATCGGCCAACGTTTCATGGCGGTGAAGAACTTCCTCTTCTGCTCTGTGGAGTGCAAGAAGAAAGTCATGCCTTAGAGAGCCAAACTCGCTCTTCTTCTTCTTCTTCCATGACCACTTGTAAAACCATGACGGCCTCAAAAAAAAAACAAAGCCCAGAGCAGAACAAACATACACTGGTGCAGATTGTGTTAGCATAAACACACAGTGCCTGATACTAATAATATATAGAAGTCCCTTTACATTTTGGCTTTGTTGACATGTAGACCAGAGTACTGACACGCCTCGTCTCAGACTTCTACTGTCCATTTTTTTCTTTTTCTTTGCACTGTTTTCATTTACAAATGGGATTTTTGTTGTTTAATCTGTCCTGCTTCCTTCATACAAAAAAAAACTACTGATACTCTCCTCTATGCAGCAAACTACATTATTAGTCCTGAATACTTCGGAGATTTATGGAGCTGTAGAGGAAGTGGGATGCAACATACCCCCCCAAAATATGTTGGAATATTTGAGATTAAAGTCATAATAGGAAAATAATCTGTCAGATTAGCATTTCTTTCTAAATAAGTAACCAAAATAGTGTTATTTTTGTTTTGTTATATATGCCATCATTCATAATAACTGAAGCAAATGAACTTTCAAGCAATAAACTGCACTTTAAACATCTATATATTGTCTAGTTTATTTTTAGTAATTGCAACCCCAACCCTGACTCTTCTGACAGGTACTTAAAGCTCCAACACAGCCTCCCCTCACAGGTGTTTCCACTCATGTTAATGCCATCCTTCTCTCTCCCATCAGCCTCACTCACTGACTCCCTGAGGACACTGTGACGTATCACCTGTTGCTCTCTGATGGGAACTCTGTAGCAGGGGCAGCCATGATGGAAAAAACAGCAGAGATGCTTTTTTTTTATTCACCGTGTGGAAACAATTCAAGGAAGCTCCATCTCTGAGGGGACCCATTGTCTTGAGTGGAACTTAGTCCACAAGCCACGCTGCTTGTTTCCCCTCTTTGAGCCACAGCTCCACCTGATGTGACCAAATCACCGCTGCAGCTCCAGGATCACTCGGTCAGAACCTTTCTTTAACTTTTTCTTTTCACAAAATTCCTTTCATTCACATTTGTTCCTGTGTGGGACGTCAGAGTATTGTTGGCTCCAAGAATTGCTGTTTGAAGGCTGTTAATGAAGAGTTAAAGCCTCTGAAAGCAGTGCAGGGAGGGGTCGGGTCGTCTTCCTCTAGTATTGTGTGCTTGTTGGATTTTGCATGTGATTTGTTTCCTATATTTGAATTTGCATTGTGCTGCTGGTATCTGTATTGTGATCGATTCAATACTGGAATTTGCATTTCTGAACTGTTGCCAAAGATAATCCATCTCATAAATCTACCTGCCAGTAAACAGTGAGTCATATGAAGGGATAGAAGAGATTAAATCAAGATGAAGTTCTGTAAATTACGTGGAATCAGTCAGAGTTAGAGGAGTGTGACGCCACATGAAACCAGGCAGGGGTCTGCTTTTGGTTTTATAAACACTGCTAATCAGAAAAATGCATAAAACACTACAGCGTTTACATGGAATCATATCTAGCATCTGTGTGGAGCTGCTGCAGGAAGACAACACATCCTCACCTGAAGCTGGCGGATGTTTGTGGAACTGATTGAGTTTTATTTAACCATTTCCCAACATGTGCAGCACCATCATGTCCTAGAATCACTAGGTTGGTTGGTGTGGAAGTCTTCACAATAGCTAGCATTAGCTAACCAGCAGCGACAGCTTTGACAACGAAGCTAAAAGTGACACAAAGGAGTTTGTACTGTCGTGATGATTTTTTTTTATAGCTGACAATCATGCTCCTTTTGTCTCTTATGTAGTCAATAACTCCCTTAAGGCTAGCACTTTTAGCACACTGTGTAAATAGGCTTTACATCTTATATGCACATATTTATTGGATTAAATCTGAGCTATGTTTTTCATTTGTATTTATAGTCAAGGTGTGTAACATTAAACTGTATATACAGATAGACGACATGGCAAAATAGCAGGTGTGTAGGTGCTGCCATGTTGACGCCATCTTGGACCCAGAGTCTGCACAGTAGACGTTGAGAGGTACGGCTGCTCTGTTTACTGCCCTATGCTAGCTCACTAGGGGGCAAGAGGCAGGCCATCTGTCATGTTGTTCCATCCTTATATAGAGAGTATAATTTCATTAGAAGATTCTCAAAAAAAGTACATCCAATGTTGGGCTCAAACCCACAACACTGAGATTAAGAGTTTCATGCTCTACCGACTGAGCTACCCAGGCACTGTTGTTCATGTTCCCACAGGAGGCTGGGTTGTGGCCTCAGGTTCGATGAAGCAGGAAGACATCAAAATTGAAATTCTGTCTATATTCCAACATGCACTGTAACTTATAATTACCTAAAAATTGATTTACTATCTAATGGCTACGAGGGGCATCCCAAAGCTACCTGAACATCTCGCATTCTTGACTGTTTCCCAGCTATAAAATCAAAACTAGTTATTATCATTAACTTAAGAATATGTTAGTCAGAACAGCCTGATAGCATTCCTGTCAGAGTTCAGGCACGTAAAGTTTTTTTTAATCACCATGATAAGAGCAGAAAGGAGAAGTGTGATGCACTTCATTATCACATGCAGTGTTTTGTTTTGTTTTTAGATTTCACAAATAGCAGGTGAAAGTGAGGACAGACAGAAACGGTACATGCAGTTCTGGCCCGTCCAGGTTAAACACAGACGTACGCTGGAATCTTAAAACAGTTTCTGAGTGAAGACGCGCAGGAACATCAGGCCAAGGCGAGAATTAATGCCTGCTCTCTGAAACTCCGACAACTCACCACCCACATTCCTCCGAAGAGGGAGGAGGAGGAGGAGGGATGATTCATTTTTATGGAATGGCATTATAGAGGAGGCCTGGTATTACACTTAACAGGAGCCATCATGTTCATTGGTACAGTCAGACCACCTAAGACACACAAAAGGCACAAACATCTTATTACTTTTTTAATACTAGATTACTTGAGCTACTGTTTTTATTGAATGATGCAAAAGTTTGGAAGCTTTTAAATGATGTTGTGGAGCCTCTCCAGTGTCACAAAACATGAGAAGAATACTCTGCACATGATTGGATGACCCACCTGTCAGCTAAACGAATCACAGTAGAGAAAAGCTGCAGGGGGATCTTGAGCAGCTCATAATCTGTCCTCCTTCTCCTCATAATCCAGCCTACAAATCTCCTTCAGTATGTTTAACAGTGTCCTCTGTTTGTGTATCATCACTATCAGTCCTCCTCCATGTCAGGGATGCTCTCTGTAATTCAGCTCCTCCTCTCCTGTTTGAGTATCTCCACTTTTTTTTCAGATCTTCATTTTTCAGACCCTCACAGCAGACTTTTCATGTGGTCTCCCTGTCAAGTTTTTTTAAGAAGGAGAACGACAAAATCAACGCAGGTGTCTGAGGCCATGTGTAAAATCAAAAACAGAGTTGGTGTGCATCCAGCAGGGGTCACTCTTTCCCATGGACATGTGCTTTATAAATTAGTGTGAGTTAGACTTTTAAATGTCTGTCTGACAATGTGGAAGCACCTGTTAAGCAAAGAAGGCTGTCTTTATAGGTCTGCAAGCTAGCATGCTAACCTTCATATGCTAGCATGCTACAGGCTAAAGGTTAGCATGTTAATGATAAGTCAAGATGGCCATGACAAATGAATTAAAGGGATAGTCCAACAGTTTAATAACTGTATGAAATAACTAATGTTTACAAAGCTGGCGCCCTCCTGTGGTCATAATAAAATAGTGCATGGTAGCCAAAAAATGGCGGAGAAGCTTATTTTAGGTAGGAAAATTTTGGCAATTTTGCCTAAATGCCTTAACTAAACCACAATGTTGTCTATGAAAGCAACAGGTTGTGTTTGTGTGCAGCAGGCAATGCAGTAGGGCTTCACTCAAGACAAACATTCTCTTCTGTGGATGCCATTTTTGGCTACCATGGCAACGGGTCCGCCCTATAAAACACGTCGAGATGGGGTAGCACACATGTTCTGTTATCAAGGACTGACATCATGTTCTGTTTTCCTGGTCAGGACCAGGAACTTCCTGTTGTCTACGCTGGTTGCCTGGCAACCTTACAATGACAAAAGAAGAAGTCACTGCAACCTGTTGTTGTAAATTTTGCACAGGGAGAGTGGGCATTTCTCTGACATGTTGTGGGTAGATTTTGTCGTTTTATTGACCTGGATGTGCTTCAGATTAACTCTGCAGCGTCTCCTGGTAACAGTTTGTTTCCTGATAAGTTGTCCGTTAATGA
>JAVQJX010208851.1:0-12378 GCA_036025115.1 Ambassis agassizii
TAGATATCGAGTGAACAGATAAGTTCAGCAGGAGTAGACTTTTCTGCTCTACTGGCACTGAAACTAGGTGTGGATATACGGTCCACTAAGTATTTGGACTTGGGTCACAGATCTTTCTACACTGATATGGATTCACTGTAATATGCAGAACCCTGTCATTTTCTTTTGATTTGCGAGATACTGGTTGGTGAAGTGTGTTGGGATACTAGACTACTAGAACAGTGTGTACATCATTGAGAGAACCATATGGGTGAATTTCTGCACACCCTCACTAAAGCTAAAAGCGGACCTACTCAGATATTAGTTGTAACATATAATATATATATATATTTAAAGGTAATAAATAATCATAAATACATATGGTATACACAGATTTGCAGCAGTGCTATTTAGCTTAGCTCTAATTCAGACTTCAGACTGATTAAAGCAGCTAGTATATCTTTATGTAGTGTCCTTCTGTGGCCATTTGAAAATGGAGAAATTTGTATTATGCTATGTAAAATACAATGTAAAAAATGCTATGTAGTATTAAATATATCAAAACAAATCATTGCAAATGTGGTCCAAACAACAGCCCTATCCTCAGCTGCAGCTTGTGTCACACAGCAGCTGCACTGATGCTGGCAGCTGGTATCCTGGTGGAGCTAGGTCTTTCTGAAAAGAGGAGTGAGTGATGAGTGCACCATGTAAAATATCACTGCATTTTTTTTATTTCAATAGAATCTGTAAATTTCTGCTGAGAATATCAATTTGTACACATTGTTTACACTATAGAAATTGTTGTTAGTTATTGTCTCTCTCAGTATGTCATATTGGCCAGCTAGAGATTTGCAACAACCTGTTGGATGTAGTCTATTAGGGAGACACACACGGTATATCTACACACTGAAACGGTTTTCAAAATGGAGAAATTAAATAAGGAAATAGCATCACTTCCACCATACAGGGTGCTAAAATCGCTAAAAATACTTTTTGTCTAGACTGCAGTTTCAACAATCCACTCAAGTTGGCCAGTGCTGACAGTGCATTAATTAATAGTAACCCATGAAAATGTCATTTCTTGTGAATTCCATTGTTGTTCCTGTGCCAACAGTGGTACAGTTTAAAATAAAATAGCTCCATTTCACTCTGTTTAGTTGTGTCCTTCTTAGGGTGTGTTCTTCCCCGTTGTTTTACCACAGCATAAAAACATTAAAATATATTAAATTGTGTTGATGCTTTTTCCACATGCATTTTTTATATTTTCGAAAGCTCCCAGCTTTACTTTTTTCCTCAAAGGCACCTTCTTGACCGCCTCTCTTGCTTTATGGTCTATCTGCTTTTGACAAGTCTGTTCGCTCACTGGCCACATGAGCACGTTTCTCATACAGCATTACTCACTGTAACTATCAACCTGGATTGACGAATGATCAGAACCAGCCTCTCGACAGTTGCGGCCACTGTGAAACGGAGGGTTATAGGAAAATACATTTAAAGGCTGTCACGGCAGCAGAGACGTCAGGCATTAGTATACAACATGCAGTGATGGGTCTCGGCATATTTCAAGATAGACTTCTGGACAGCAAAATGAGGTGGCCATGTTTTGATGATGGCAGACAGCTGCTGCTGTCTCCTCTGAGTTTCTTAGCTGGAAGGTGATGAAACACCTGGTATGCCCTCCTTCTCCTTCAGCCTCTCTTTGGCTGTTCAAAACACATCATCAAAACATTTGCCCTTACTCATCGGTGACTAATGCATTAGTCTTTTTTGAGCACATTAAGCCTGTTTGCACTGTTTTAATGAGTATGGAGTTTGATGGGGGGAAACTTGTGGGCTATTTCAGTGTTGACTTAAGAGGTCCTGACAGCTGACTTGTGACCTGGTGAAGCATTTTGAGTATGAATATTCCACTCACTGTGCTTTTGTCTTGCCGGGTATTGGCTGTGCAACTCCTCAGTTGGTTTGGTGCCTAAGGCATCCTCCCACTGCCTTCTTTTCATGCTCGAAATTTTCTCTTTTGAAACTCATTTTGGCTTTTGATACAATCTCTGAGTTCATGAGGGTCAGCACCGCTGCGGATTACTCAACCTTCCAATGGAAACCAACCCGTATTCATCTCAACCTTGTGGGGCACGGTGTATCTTTGCTGATTTGCTGTGGCTTGTGCCCACACAGCATCCCAAGAAAAAAAAATACTTCTCTTGTTAAGCTTGCATTAGAGTTACTTTGAATTAATAGTGGTTATGAAACAACATGGCGTGCTTTTGCACCACTCGCCTGAAGCTGCTGCTTCTTTGGGAACATCTCATGTCAGTTGCTCGTGCCCATGTGATTCATCGCGCTTCTTTCTTCACTTTATGCCATCCAGATGAATGCTGTCTGAAGACATTCTTCTACTAATTGGATGATGAGCAGAGAGATCTGTTTGGTCATGATACTTGTATTTCACACATGTTTCATGACATGTTCCCCTCTAGTCATCAGTTTGACACAGACTCTGTCAAACTGGAACATAGTGGCTCTTCACTTTAAAGTGGACTTTAAATTGAAGAGCCAAGAGAGGAAACAAATGTGTCAATACATGTCCATAAACAGCAGTGTTTCCCCTACCATTCTATTAAGGGGATGTATCAAGAAGATCAAGTTAATTTTATTTCATTTTATTTTCTATATAGTGCCAGATCATAGCAGAAGTCATTTTAACCTATGAAACAGGTCTATGCCTTTTTCTTTTATTAAACAAATGAAATGACCTTATATTATTTATCTTATTTGCACGGGTGCACATCATTTCAGTCTCTAGTGGTCGACAAATAAAAACTTGGATTTTTTTCTTGTGCTATCAGCCAATAAGGGGCTTGCTGGTTGTCCCAAGCAGATTTATTTTTTTATAGAATCATGTAAATGCAAATGTTTTTTTTTTTTTTTTAAATGTTTATATTTACTGTAGTGGTAGGTATGTGAATTGTGAATCTTTTAGTCGTATTTTTTTCCAATTCTACTGTACATCACGCATGAAACAAGAAACTCCCATATTTTAGCTAATATTCTTCTTTAAAACCATGCATTCTGATAAAAAGTATTGTTCATTCAAATATGTTTTGATCCCTGTGGTGTGAGCCTAGAATGCTTGCATGCTTTATATATGTAATGGTCATTGGTGCTTCAGAATGGCTATTTGATGTCATGTTCTCAGCGGAGGGACGCACACTGAGATAAGAGTCCTCTCTTTTTGTCAGCCTTTCTGTGCTCAGGGCATGTGAAAGCCATAGCCAAGAACTCCTGCAAAATCCCAGAAATCACCTCCCAACACCAAAAAGCTTTTAACGTCACCTGCTATCTACTCAGGGATACACTCTGTGCCATTAGTGTGAGATGGAGCAGAATTTTGGGAGAGAACGTTTCGGCATGATTAATAGGCACTTCCTTCATTAACTGCATCGGTGATGTTTCGCAGCAATATGAATTTTAGATAAAGCCTAATTAATGCAACAGTCACTGATTGATGCTGACAAATCCATCACACAAATAGAGCCGTTTAGTTTGAGCAAACAGTGAGGTATGTCTGATTTTGTACACAAGGCAGTCATTTAAAAGAAGCTGAGTAGGTGGTGGTGGAGACATATCAGGAAATAAAACTCCCTTCACAAAATGTCACTACTGATTTTCCCAGCTTCCATGCCGTGATAGTGTAACTCAATATCCACGCAGTATTTGCAGACTGTGCGGAATAACTTGAAGTAGTCCATCACTACTTTAAGTCCTTGAGTAATGAGTAACCCTCGGGGCTGTATGGAAAGCAGAATGGTAATTGCAGACAAAAAAAAAAAACACCACCATTTCTAGACATTTCGTTGCACTTCAGTGGCATCGGGAATATTCCACATTTAGTTCTGCCTCAATCCACCACAAGGGAGGAGAGCAAAAAAGAAAAACATGCCTAGCATTTAAGAACAGTGTAAAGGCATGGGTAAAGAAATAACAAGACAAATATCCAGATGAGAATTAAGAGGCAGAATGGATTACATTTAATATAAAGTGTAAAACCTTAAATCCATGTCATTTCTCCTAATCCCCATGAGCTGCTACAGCTTGAGAAACATCAAGTACTACATAGTACACTAGTGCACTGACTGCCATTGATTGGAAGACCCTTCTTCAATATTCATCTTGTGATGGCAGATTTGCACTTTTGACGTTTCAGTGTTAGGGTTTGTGCAACGCACCTATGAGCAGCATTGTATTACCAAGCCTCAAATCATAGATGACACTTTGTTGTCATGATTCTTCTTTGTTGTCATTCAGGCTAAAACAGAACTCTCTCCTTGCGCCTGCAGACTCTCACAATTGACCAACTGGTGGAAAAGTAATTGCATTAGTCGCCGTCAGTACGCAGCACTAACCTCGGGTAATTTAACAAAGAGTGCACAGTAAAGGAGGTCCGGCTATCTTGCTTATCCTCCGCTGCATCTTTCCCTCTGCTGAGCAGCCTACTATTGATAGTTCTCTGTTGTTTACTTTGCGCTCACTTGGAGGAACAGCATGATTGAATCTCCATTTGAAAAGCAACACAATCAATGAGGAACGAGGTTGCTTAAGAGTTTACATGTAATGGAATGGACAAACACTCACTGCATTAAAGGAAATAAAATAAAGGCACAATCATGTGCTTGTATCCTTTAAGACATGCGTCTTCTAGCTGTTACAAAGTGCTCGACATCACAGACTTCATTTGTTTGGCTTGTAGATCCTGAACAATAGATTGGATTTACTAGTAGGCACTTTTTCAAAATTAAATTTATAATAAGCAAAGTTAGGGGCAGAAATATTTTCTTACAAATGCCACTGTCCTGGTTTATGAAGGCCACTTTTGTTGGCTACTATGGCCAACCAAGGACACTGCCCGCGAGATTGTTCCCTCATTCTACAAAAACTTCTCTGGCTTAAAAAAACACTCTTCTGTCCAACAGCTCCTCTTTCAGTCTTCAAGGACTACTGCTCTGCTGTTCCAAGACCACTCCTCTGGCCTACCAAGGTTATTCTTTCACTCTACAAAGACTATTCCTCTGGCCCACCAGGGTCCAGACATCATGCCATAGCAGATCTTTGTCTCCTCCGGCCATTATACAACGTTTTCACAGGCTGAATTGCACTTTCCTTGATGAGCAAACTGAACTGGATGAGTGCCCATTTAATGTAGTATCTGGGCTGCTGCAGGCCCATACTCTCATCACCATTTATGGTTTTGACTTTCAGTTATATTTAATGAGGCTGATGAAGGTTCCTGTGCAGACATCATCTGAGATTGGTGAGACCTCAGATGATATAATTTGATAAATGGCATATCCTTTTCTATTTGGCTTTGAGTTACTCTGGTATTAAATGCTGATAAATGTTACTTTGTAGGGATTGTCCCTGGTCAAAGGACTCCTTTAAAGGGCATGTTTGTCATAATCAGTTCTTTGCTTCTAAATGTAGTGAACCATGCTTACAGGAGGAGACAAGATCTTAAATGTCAGCCTGAGACAGGCTAGGAAGCGTCTGCAGTTTGGCAAGGACATCTTGTGTGGCTCTCTTTGGCAGACGGAAACTTGAAGTAGTAATTGCTTTTTAGCGTCACCGGGGTTTGAAGCCAGAGCGAATGTAAATACGATCAAATGAGATTCTGATGGTGGCCTGAGACGCAGAGGGGGTGAATAGTAATAAGAAGAAATTATATCACTGGGGAGAACAAAGTGCAGTGATTACATTTATTTCCACTGGCCTATTACTGGAGCACTGGGGGAAAACAAGAGCTGAGCTTTCTGTTTTTGCAGTAGGCCACTGGCCGTTAACAGCCCATAGGCCTTTCTTATTCATGACATGTCGGAAAAAACAGCTCACTTTTACCATTGTCCTTTGAGAGTTCTCAGATGAATTCATTAGTGGAGAAAGCATTTTTATAATTTCATTTTGCTTTTAAACACATAAATACGTGCCTGTGGAGGTTTGATGTTTCAGCTATTACTTCAAATTATCCCTTTTTTCTGTTATCAAATTTGCCAGTGGGATGGATGCTTGTCATCTTTTAGCTTCTGCTATTCACTTAAAATAGACTGCAAAATGGATATACATGAGCACTTGAAGTCAGACCCTGCATTCTGTCATTTCCTGTTTTAGCCACACACTGATGATTAATTAATGTTTGCAAGCCATAATGAACAAAATATTTCTTACATTTATCATCACATCATTGTCAGGTGTTCGTCCTTACTACCCACTGTTGCCTTTCTCAGGCACATCAGGTGGCAGTTGCAGTGTCCTCACTGGCAGACATGATGGATACCCCTCCATTATCAGGGCGTGCTTCCCTGCCCCTCATCCTGTGGGACTCAGGCAGCACGACATTTATTAATCGGCTGCAGATAATTCCTAATAAAACAGTAGAAGTGCCAAGGCTGCACCACTGAGATCTGGAATGGCATACATTGCACAAGACATGATGCATTACCATGCCAATGCTTTCTCCTGACAAGATACTATTATTACGGTAAGGACTGCAAACCCGGTGGTTTTTGCCTCTGAAGTTGCACATCTCAGCTGTAAGATTTGTAAGATCTGCACTGTACATCATGTGACATGGCTTTTCATAGATCTCAGATTATAGGATGCAGTCACTTATGTCATAGCCGCAGCGATGCTTCAAATGTAGAGGGCATGCCAGCATCAGTCTGTGGCACAGTTTGGATGTTCTTGAGATATTATGTGTCTTGTGCAAAAGATTTTAAAAGATTTTCAAATGCACAACATAATGGCTGACAGATTAAAATATTTGAACAAGCCAAACCCTGAAAGTTAGTATTCATAAGACCTATTATTACAAGTTAGAGTGGCAACCACCATATTGCAGGTTCTTCAACACACGTTGTAAAGAGAGGGATTGCTAAATAAAAAGGATCCTTTGGTGACAACATCAACACAGTATTGTGACAGTGTAGCATGATTAGTGTGTTTTTCAGGCACTATTAAAACCTATTATTTTTGAAACCTCAATATGATCCACTGAAATAAAAAAACTCTTATTTAGGCAAATGCCCATTTGTAAAACATATAACCTGTTTTTTCTTAAAGTTTAGTAGATAAATTTAAGTCACAACACAAACAAATGTTCCCATAATGTTTTTTGTTCCTAGCAATTTGTAACTAGGTAATACAGAGTGATCCTGAAGCTACTCCTGTGTTTCCTCATGTAAACATAAGGGTGGTGTAGTGCTTTATACCCTGGTGTATTTGAGAAAAGTCTGGCCTGTAGCTATCTTTACCTTTGCACAGATCTTCTTGTAGTGTAGCATTGTTGAGGAAAACTGCCCGATGACCACTCCTTTCAGCCTGTGACGCAAGGTGAAACTACTCTGTTACTGCACAGTTATGGACCTCTCCAAAAAAGAATCTGAAGGACAGCTGGTACCTCTATCCTATATGAGTGCTGTGTGTTTCATTGTGCCTTTTGGTATTTGTGATATGAATTTATTTTTAGTAAAAGCTACTAGTTAAATTGCTATTCATGATAAAATGCATCATTTTAACTTAAAATATACTTACCTGAATAGTAAGCTGCTAAATGCGAAAAGTGTGTACTGTGTCACTTGTGGTAGTCGTGTCAAGACTGAACATTTATATGTTCTTTATGATTTTTTCACCTGCTTCAATGGATCAGTAACGACATAAACCACATACACTGATCAGTGTGTGTATTTTCCATCATGCAGTGTCATGATGTTCCAGGACCTGTTGCCCAGTACCGTCTTTCCTGACTGGGGGGGCAATGTGCCAATGGAATTCCATTTCACAGCATGGAGCTGTGAAATGGAATTCCGTAGACGCAAGGCAGTACACAAGATGGGCCAGCAGCCAAGGCAGGAAAGAGCTTTTCATTAGTCTAATATTCCTCCTGTGCATTGACTGCTTTATTATGCTTCAGTTTCTCTTACCAGAGAGACAGCTGGAGGCAGTGATGGGGAGATGTAGCAGAACCTTTTGACCTTAGATTTAAATGATTTGAAATATTCCCTCTGTGCTATGATAAATGACACAGATTTATGACTGTGCTCTCCCCAGCTCTGCCATTTGTTGTCCACAAGCCAAGGATAACTTGATGAAAAGCTTTAGAGCAGCGATTTCTGAAGTTTGGTCTGAGATCCATTATAATATGATTTGTTAAAGATGAAAGGAGCGGTGCACTTGCTGTCCAGTTGACTGCGATTCCCCTGGCTGCTCACCAGTCACTCTGGTGTGCAGATGTCATCGCCCAGGCCACGGTGTGGGATCTGAATGATGAGAGCAGTGTTTTCCTAATGGTATTTGTGGTGAATAAAGTAAGCTGTGGTTGCTCATCACTCCCTGTAAATTGCACCCTGACAGTGAAGAAAAATGAGGCTGAAATTTTCCTAACTTAGCAAATTTAGTTCACCAGTATTGTCCTTACTTTACATATGCCACTTAGCACATACTGTTCCCTTGCTCATCGTAGGATTCATTTGCACATTAAACCCCTGGGTGTACTTCTTTTGTTTACATAATTTGACCACTTGATAGCTGAGTCTAAATGGGTTGGCAGACTCTGAGGCAGGGCTGTTTGTATGTAGTTGAGGTCAGACTCAGTGAGCATCATTGGTTTTTGGGGGAAAAGCCCAACGGAAAAGGCATGAGATTGGAAAACACAGCTATTATTGAGTCTGGTATTGTTGTTGCTAAGAGGACTTATCAAGGATATTGATGGGCTGGGGCTGTGGTTAAATATTAATAAAGTGCCAGTGCTAACTGGGGGTCTGACATGGGGTGAGATTCTCCAGAGAGGCAACTTCTCAACCATCATGTGATCCGTTTTCTGGAGAAAATATATGAAACTCACAGGGAGTAAAATTTTGTCCGCTATTCCGCACTTTGTTTGTGTTTGTGTGTTACCACCCTGCCATTGATGTTCTTTAGACAGCATCAACACAAGAGTACATATATCAGATAAGAAAACGTGTATAGTGATGCACATATTCACTGCTGAAGTTGTCATGATTTTTATCAGTGCAGTATCACAGAAAAAAATGCATAATAGCTACAAAATTGTGATCTCAATTCATACTTGTATGAATTCTTATTTACATCATTTCCAAATGACAACGATTTAAAAAGAAAAGACTGTGAGAGAATCGTGATTTCAATTCTAAGCAAAAAAAAATGTGATTCTCATTTTATCCAGAATCGTGCAGCCCAAAGGTGGCGTCCTAATTTCCTGTTTATCCTGACGTGGTGCTCCTGATGCCTAGCAACCTGGTGATGCACACAAAACCTAGCTTTGTCTAAAACAAAGAGTTAATTGTGCCTCCAGAACACTGGATCTAGCAAGTTCATCATGTCAAAGGCATACACATACTGTAGTATGGACACTTATTGTGATGCCCTTAGTCATTCCTCAGACAATGAAATGAGTTTCATTGTTAAGATAGACACTAACATGATGCATTGCTCAGTGAAATGATTGTATTATGGGTATTGGCTTATGCATTTTGCTTAAATGGTTTCTTAGCTTTTATCGCTAATCCAAGAACAGTTCACTCCTAATTAACTCTATTGTCTGCCTTTGTGTGGTACACTGTTCCTGGCTCTGCATCTAAAGAATCAGGGAAAATCAATTAGTGGGATAGGGATCTGTGTACCTAAAAAGCACAAAGGCTAAGGTCCAATCCCTGAGGCTGAAGGGTTGGCAGTAATAATGCAGCATCTTTGTTGTTCAGTTGGGTTAAAATCCCATTGCCTGCAAGTCTGAAAATGAGCAATGTTTGCTCTCTGATGATGTCTAAATAGATGTTCTCTTCGTATTCGAAGACAGGTCTGTAAGAAAGTGACCAAGTCAAGCACTTGTGCTAAGAGTGAAATTAGTGAAGCTGTTTCTGCTGTATTACCTTTCCCCTTCTTATTGGATAAAGTCTGTAGTACCCTCCTCAAGAATTACAATGTGGTGCAGCTGGGTGGGGAGGAAGGGAGGGTTCACATGCAGGGCCACCTTCTCTGCCTGAGCGCAACTCCATCCTTCTTTGACAGGAACAGACAGGTGAAAATTATGTCCACTTAACCATATTATAGTGTTAGGCTGCGCTGGTGAAAAAGGTTGTTTGGCTCCTTCAGTCATCATTTTTAATAGATAGGAAATGCACTTTATGTCTGCATTTAGATGTGACAGAGCCGTGTTTGAGTGTTGTATAGTAATCACCAGTATGGGAGGAAATGTTACTTGTAAGTGCACTAGATAATATTTTAAATCAGACAAACTAAGAATGCAGTTAACCGTTTTTGTATATTTTCTATACCCTCCTGTCCTGAATAGTCATGTTAATACATACCGCTAATGGGTGTATCTGTCGTTGGAGGACATGTTGGATTGTGCGTCTTACCACAGCAACCCATCATGTCATGTTAGCTTTGGAATTCAAAGAAATCATTCTGCCTTTTAATTCTGCTTGTGTAGACGTCTGCCATTTAACACGGCTTAAAAACAAAACCTTGGGAAAGGAATTAATGTGAACATAACCTTGAAACAGCGGAGCTCCACTCCTCTTTAATTTTACTTTTACCCCAACCTTGAAGATGAAATTCCTGCTCTACAATTCAACCTTTGCACGTTAGCTCCTGCCGCGCCGCGGTATCCATCACTCCCCGCCGCAACGCCTATCATTTCAAACGTGTCACATATAGGAGGAGGGACGATGCATAACCGTTACCTGCCATGTCAAGACGCTGTTCATCACTCAGTGAGGGGTGTAAATACAAATGCGGGCCTCCCCGGTGAGGCTGCAGATGGGGAGAGGGAGGGGGATTTACAATAATGTAATTACAGCGAGGCTTTGTGTTCAGAGTGCAGGTGAATGAACAAGCCTGTAGGGGACGATACCTTTTGTCTGAGAGCGCACATTGCTTTTCTTCAAACAAGCTGCGAGCCAAATTTGCCCTCAAGTGCTTCATGTGCTTCAGATGCCTCTGTTGACTCTGCAGGTACATGCTGGGCTCGCTGTCGACATTGTGCTCACCGCTTCCTTCATTATTTTGTGTACAGAGAAAATTTGTAAGATAAGAATAGGACCCTTGGTATTAAAGTAATTGTCATCCATTTAGGTATTGTTTGGTCCTTCTCAGCTGAGCTTTCAGTGAATGAAATGTAATTAAGTTGTTGAAGGATATTTTGGTTTCCATATTAGATATCAGATTATATCCGTCTTTGTTTGTACAGATAATACATGACAGCCTCTTCTTAATCTAGAGCACATATGCAATATGTTGTCGAATTTATGTGATAAATTAAAGAAGATTATGTTATTTTGTGGCTCGATGAAGAGCTCCTTAGCTCGTACCAATTTCTTTTCAAAGAAGGAGGATTAAGAAAACTTCCAGCTAAAAGGAAGGGAAAGTGATGTTTCAAAATTTGTAACACTTATTATTTCTAAGCATTCACCAGTCTAAGCGTTTAACTGAGAGACAGATTAAAGCGTGGAAGAAATTAACCCTTTGGGCCTAATTAACATTTTCTAGATTAGCATAATATTCTCCGCTGGGATGTCACTTTTTTTTTTCAATGAAACATCAAAGCTGAACTGGATCTCTGATATCCCACACCTCCCAATTTAGCAAGAAGGATGAAGACCCTAAAGACCACCACCAGAGAAAATCAGTGAGGGGCTAATGAGGGAGAGGAGGTGTCAAAGGCTCCAGAAGGTCCTGCACTGGGAGATTATTTCTCTAATGTCACTGCCTCAACAGCTTCTGCTGCCCACCGAAGTATTCCTCTTTCTGTCGTCTTTCAGGCCAAAGAGAGTTTTGTGTTACAGATCCAATCGTTTTCCCTTTTGAGGACAGCAGGCAGCCCGCTCTCCTTCAGAATCTATTGAATTCTGAGAGTACTGTGTCACTGCTTCATCAAATTACAATGCTAACGGTTGAATTCATTCTGACACTGAGTATATGTAGATGAAGTGCCCGTTTTCTATCTGAAAGTCCTGGTCTGCCCACTGGGGCTGGACTGATGCATTTACCGATACATGTCAGGCTGACACCAGCTGGTGAGCTGCTCTGATATGATAGATATGATGTAGCAGGACAGATTCATCAATACTACACTTCTCCTGAATTGATCAAATTACATGCAAGTATGCATGAATATAGACACAGAGGAAGAAATGTTGGGTGTAGGTTAATAGTTAAATTTGCTTTATTGGCTAGAAGCAGCTAAAACAGCAATTGTGGGATTCAGGCGTGTATGCATCCTAATTATGTGAGAGAGAGTGAAATAATTTTACAAGTTAAGTTGGACACTGTAATTTCTAACTTTTTTTCTCTCTCAAGAATTACAAAAAAGAGTCAGTCTGCTGTCTAACA
>JAVQJX010208871.1:0-11343 GCA_036025115.1 Ambassis agassizii
ATGACACAAACCACCATACTACCACCACCATGCTTCGTAGATGGTTTGATTCTCTTTGTCTACATTAGTGACTTGTGTGAAACTTGTGCAGATGTTTTGGTTCTGGTTCAGTGTATGAAGTTTTACATTTGATATTAAATGAAAGAAAATTGCACAGACAGTTCCTTGTGACTGTGTGTCACTGGTAAAAACAGTGTTAGGTGTGTTATGTTGTGTAACTGTCTAAAATAAATTTACATGAACTTGTGGAAGTTTGCATGCCACAGCTTGTGCAGCCATAACACATCCGTATATATTACATTTTTAAAAGTGTTTGGTGCAGCTGACTGGGGTCAGAGCAGGTAGGTCAGAGGTTTCTGATTAAAGCTGGCAGTTTTTTCTTTTCTTTAAGTCTGGGAGCGACTTTGTTCTGAGTATGAATCTCATCCTGACAAACCAGTTTTTAGAATCTGATTCAGACAAATGACGTGCGTGTGTGTCTGTTGTCATGGCCACATGAGGCTACATGCTGCTCGGCTACATGAAAGAGTTCAATGGTTGTGCAGTGAGCTTCATTCACTTTCTCATGCACTCTCTCCTGTAGATATAGAGGAGATTTAAGATGTGACAAGCGCTGAAAGAAACTGTCATATATTTTCATGGCACTTTTATGAGTGATGTCAGTCCTGCAGTGCATCATGGGAGTTGCTCTCTCCATGCTTTGCTGCACATTGACTTGACAAAACCATTAAGCTGCTTAATAGTTTGAGGGTGTGTCAGGAAGAGTGTCAATCCCCAAAGGTGAAAAATGTCCACAGACTGAGCTCATGATCTTGTCTTTGCAGCGCTGACTGTATGGACAAGCAAAGTCATGTCTAGAATTTCCCTTCAGGCTGATCAGCAGCTACATCCAGCCCCACTGATCATCCTCCTGCTGGATCCCTGCAGTGTACACTTGTCCCCACTAAGATCTTAGATATGAGTTCTACCCAAAGGAAATAATCCACAAACGTTTTTCTGTGACTTCTGGGATAGGCAGTTATTAAGAATGTGTTCCCATCTGTGAAGCATGGCGGTGGTAGTATCATGGCTCCAATGTGTCTGGTGCTGGTCCGGTGTTGCGATGATGTGAAGAAGCTTTTGATGCATGTTTTTCTTTATATATTAATTATTATATGGACATGCCAACAAAGATGCTAACTGCTAAGTGTTAGCAATTTTCTTTTTCTCTGATTCATTGATCTGATTATGAGACTTTAGTACTGACATCCAATCATCTGCAGGGTATTTATTTATTTTTTGTCCTTTTCTAAACAGTTTCCTTGGGCAGCTTCCAAGATAAACAAAACATCCAGCACATTAGGCGACATCAATATGTTCAGTCTGACGTTTTTATGGATGTTTTGAAGCTTTTTAAATTAAAGTAGGTCACTGTACCTGCCAGTGCCTACAGCATTCAAAACACAAGTGTAAGAATATGTTTCTTATAAATGTCTGATGATCTGTTTTTTTCTCTCCTCAGAAACTCAGATGCCAGTCTTCTTCTGTACAGGTAAGAACTCGTATTTTTTCCTCCTTGTTTTTATAAGCCTGTCAAAGCAGATTCTGCAGTGAATGTTAGCCCAGCTCATGTTAGCCCGTTAGCAGCTGAAATCCTCACCACCGCAGAACTTTTGTAATGTTTCCTCTTTGTTTGTTTTTCTGCTCTCTGTGTTGTTCAGATATTCTGTCGTGGCACTTCCTGGTTGTATAGTTACTGTTTTAATCATTTGTTGAAGACCTGCTAGCAGCGGATGCTAAAGCTAACTATTGCAGTGAAAGGAGATTGAGCTACTCTTTAAATCTTTATTAGAAATTCCGGTCACCTTTCATCTGCTTTCATGTTTTCCGGATCACTGCTAATATGCTTTTCATATGAGGTTCAAAGGCTCACATGACTGCAGCTACCGGCATGCTAGTTAAAACCATATGGCACAAGAGGCTTCTGAAGTTGTTGTTGTGGTGCGTTACGTCCTCTCCTGCGTCAGACGAAGGCGTAATTGTTCCTTGCTGTGACAGCTCTTAGAGACGAAACCATCGTAGTTTAATATCACTGGACATGATAGGGTGCAGGGGCAGATTCATCCTGTGCCCCCCGCCCCCCTCCATCTGATGCATGGTGTCAGTGGTTTGCCTGATGCTGCTTTCTGAGGACACCCTCTGTAATTTACACTACATGGAGTTAAGTCTGGTTCACTGTGGAGCTCAGAAACCACAACAGCAATAGAACTGTGGGAGCTGTCTGAGCCTGCTGCTGCTGCTGCTGCTGCTGTGGGGTTTCCCTGGTTCAAACAGAGACAAGAGAGCAAGGACACACAGTAATTGGACACTTTGTTAAACTTCTCTTCAGCTGATATGCAGTTGTCTTGTGCAGTTTATGGTCAAGTAAACCACTGAATGACTTCACAGTGCTTTCAATGAAAAGCTCAAAGTACTTATTTTGCTAAACCTGAGCTCTTTTTTGCATCAAAGTCTGTAGAGACCTCATACAGCTCACAGTGGGTGGCTGGATTAGGGAGGCAGGAGGAGGAAAAGGAATGATTGGGACCAATCAACAGTTTCCTTTGTCTACATCAGTGTAAACAGGGCTTTAATATGAACAACATTACCTGCTGCATTGGACACTTAGTGCTAGATAGTACGCAGATTAAAGACTAGTTAATGTCATGAGTCAAATTAGACATTTTTTTGCTGGAGAATGTGTGAAGGGCAGGTTTAGTGCAATGACTAAAAGATATTGCAAACATGGTGATTTGAATCAGCAACACAATGTGAAAGTAATGCGCGAGGGAAAACGTGAACGTAAGTGCAAAAACAGGAAAGGCCTATGAAGATAATCTGACTGGATTTTCTGGATGAAAAGTGCAGAGTCCTTCCTACCTTTGCAGGGTGTTTGACCTTTCTGTGACCTTTTCTATCAGACCCTTTGAAACCATGTTCGAACCCAGCATCCACATGTGATGAAATATGTAAGAGTAACAACCTTACCTAGTCCTGTTTGGTGATGCTGCACTGACATTTACTGCTGACTGAAGCAACAGGATGAGGTACACCGAAGCATTCTGGGTAGGCAGGGTAAAGAGATGTTCAACACTAAATCCACATTACCTGCTGATCCCTGACTTCAGCATGAATGAATGAAGTGAAAGTAAGTGGTGAAATTTGGTCCACTCAGCCTCAGTTTGTAGTGTTGTGGAACACACAACATTCCTCTGAGATTGTGGCCTTAAATGCATCACATCCTTTTGTTAGATTTGTCGACTTTAAGGCTGCAAATCTCCTGTTCTGCTACATCCTAAAGGTGTTAAAGGAGATATCTTTTTGCTGGCTCCTCTGCAGTCTCTACAAACCTTGACCTGCCTCTACACAATTGGCTTGCTGGATAATTTGTATAATATGCAGGTGTTTTTAGTAAAAGTAAAATGCTCAAATCAGTTGAATATATATCTGCATTTTGTTTTTTAGAGGGAGAGTGAGAGACTCGAAGCCTTAGGTCAAAAATAGTTTGGTCAGGAAAAACCCCAAACCTAGCAACAGTGCAGCTGGTCCAGAAGTCTGCACAGACGGGCCATTTTGTCCCGGTGACTCTATGTCTTCTTTTCAGTGTTTCCTGCGTTTGTGTTTGAAGGCATATCAAAGGGCCGTGGACATTTAGCGCTGCCAGGACAATGCTAGTGCCAAGTGCTAACTGCCACCTTCGCTGTGGGCTGTTTTAATAGAGCAGCACTGAGCACCACAGTTTCTGTCTGTCCACATCACATTTGCAACAGAACGTCACTGCCAGAAACCAGCTGACCACATAAACAAAGATGACGGTCAGATGAGATGAATACTTATATTTGGTATTTTGACCACAAAGACCAGATGTTGGATAACTCAGAGAACACCTACTGTTAAGCATGGTGGTAGTAGTATTATGCTCTAGGCTCTTTTTGCTGCCAGTGGAAGTGATGCAGGAGGATGCCTAAGCATAACTTCAAACCATTAATCGAATGGTGTAAACTGTGTGTTCCAACAGGAATGGAAAATATATAACATGGGCAACTTATACTGACATTGCCCCCTGCTGGCTGGCTCAGAAACTCCCCTGCCTCCCGCGTTGTGAGTAGATCTTGTGATACCCTTTGCCAATCAAAATATGTCACTCCAGTTACTAGCAGATGTTGGTTTGGCACGTGAATAATGACAGATATATCCTGTGACTCAGTTCCAAAATAATGTTGTTTTATTTTCAGTTCCAAATACTTTCAAAACAAAAAATAAAGCGGGCCAAACATCCACTTCCTCAATCATCTATTTACCACCATAGATTGATCTAAAAAACTGTTTACTTCCCCCCGCTAGCAACACCTGAATCCCTCTTCATCCACTGATTTAATTACCCTTTGACCTGAGGACCGGTAGCTAGCTCTTACAGCTTGTTAGCTAGTTTTGCTAGTGATGCTTAGGGTTAAGGTGGAACAATGCTGCTTGTGGAAAATGGCTTCATTTTCCAAGAAGGCAAAGCACCCTTAAAATAGATATTTTGGCCTCATGTGGAGGCGGAGTCTTGTTCTCATCTTTATATACAGTCTATGGTCAACACGTGTGTTCTTCATGGGTTCTCCTAGAAAGTTCCTGGTTTGGTCAGGCTCTTGTTTACTTTCTGCACATGTCAGGGTCAGCTGGCATGCTGGGTTCACGACATGCCCTTGTTATAATCTGTTTGGCAGGGGTTTCCTGTGAATGAATAAAACAAGAGGATTCCTTCTTGGCAGCTCCATGTTGAAGCCAGCGGTTTTTTAAATAGCGTGACGTTTTTTTTTCTCTCTTTCCACCAAAACACACTGTCAGAATACACACAAGGTGGTCTTTCCTCCATGCATGTGTTTGTTGTAGTGTGAGAACTCTGCACACACACATATCAGTGAGTTAGTGTCCAGGGGCGAAGCCGTCACATTCCTCTCAGAGGGGTAGGACTGAAGCGGGGTTGGTGGGGTGACGGGCCGTCGTCCAGGCTTTAACACACAGTTGCAAAGTTGACACAAGAGAGATACTCTGGAATTTGTCTCATTTCATAGTCAGCCAAGCTGAGGGGAATAGATGGCGAGGAAACAGTCAGCTGTCCCGTTTCCCATGCTCCCTCACTGTATCCATAGCTGTGAGAAAGTTTTCTCATTTGACTTACAGGGTGTCAGCGCTGTTCAGACATGTTTCCAGTCTCATCTTCTCTTAACCTCAGATAGTTTCTTTTGATTAATTATCGTTTCTTCTGTTTCAAAACGCAATTAAACAAAACTGATCATAAGCTTTTATCTGGTTCTGATGTCCTCTGTCCCATGGCGGTCAATATTACCAGTAGAACCACTGAGAAATATATCATTTTTCATAGATTATTTGACCTAATAATGTGATTTGGTAGATTAGTTAGTTGACTGAGTTTATAGTTGCGGCTTTGTAATCTTACACCTCAAAAGTAGAATTTAATGCATGTGATACCACCTCCTCTGGCTGAAGGTCATTCATCAGCTTGGTTTGAAGTGAAACCTGTTTTATTTCAGCGAGAGCGGAATAAACTTGATCCTTTGTTTGTGCCAGTGGGGGGAAAAATCCTCACTATTGATCTGTGCTTTTGTATAGATGACCTAGTTTTCAGACCCCCCTCACCCTCACCCTCAATTATACATCTATGTTGATGTAACATGCTCCATGATAATGCAGATGGGAGGCGTTGGTGGTTTGAGTGATTAGCTGTCCTGTTTATGTGGATGGTTTGCTGAAGATGGTCTGCTCTGGCTTACATGTTGCTCATCTGTGCAGCAATGACACCACAAACAGCTTGGAGGACTTTGAGTCCGTTCCTCAGTACATGCTGGTGGGTTTCCTCATATGAGCTGCATGTTTCAGGTCCTTCCACGACATTTCTGTTGGATTAAGCTTCGAAAACATCAACTTCTTTTGTGTGTTCTTTTTGCACTTTCTCTTCAGATTCAGCTCATAGACAGATTCTTTTATTGATGGCAAGTTGTCTTGGGCCAGATACAGTAAAGTCCAAACCATGATACTACCACCACCATGCTTCACAGATGTGATAAGGTTCCTATGCAGAGTTTTCCCTTTCTCTGCACTTCTGTTTTTAAACACTGCAGTGTTATGGATTATAGGTTAAAATTCAAAACGTTAGAGCTGCTTTTAGGGCTACTGCAGGAACATTGGCCAGTTATGGTTAGTACAGTACAGTTCAGTACGCAATTATCTCTGTTTGCATGGTAAAAACATCTGAACCGCGTACGGAACTGTACAGGTTTTGGGCACTGGTGTAGAGACACGCCCACTGCTGTTCGATTGGTTGGGATCTGTCGTCACCGTGCATGTGAGATGACGTTTACAATACAAACACAAGGGTCCCATTTTAAATATTAAGCACTGATCCGCGATTCTGTTCAAGAGATTGTGCAGTGGGCACACAAACCGACCTGTACTGCGCTGTACTGCTTGGTGGAAACAAGGCTTAAGTGGCCGCCATGTTGACTGAAGAGCCGTGCGTCTCTGTGACAGCAGTAGTAAAAAATGATTCAAATTACTATGGAGTCTACTCTTGGACTGTTGGCCCAGATGGAGGGCAGCTATCGCCCGTTTGTATGCTCATCCAGCAGCACGTCCATGACATCATTTGTTTGTATGAGTGTGAGCCAGCGCTTTAGAGTAGGACCGGGTTACTTTGATCCACCTCTAACCCAAATTCTTCCTGCAGCTGAAAATAGAGGGGGGAGAGAAAGGGGTCGGAAGGGCCGGTAGGGCTAGCAGAATGGAAAGGGGAGAAGCAAAGAAAGCATTCCTCACAAAGGAGGACGAAATGAGCCAGAGGGAGCGTAATTACTGACTGACTGCTTTTCTTTTTCTAGACCTGTGGTTTCTCTGCCCGGTCATTAGGTTTCTCTTCTGGCCCTCCAGGCCCAACACAACAGATCTGTATGTGAGTGAGAGAGGTATAAAGACAAGGGAAGAGAGCACAATTGACATCATTTTTTTTTTATTATAGTCATGTTGGCAACAGAACCTTTTGTGAGAAGGATCCTGTCCACTGATCTTCACAGTTTACAATAACATACAGTCACTACACAGTGCGTTAATGAGCTCTGCTTCACCGGCTCTGACAATGGATGAAGCGTCTCCTCTCACCATCCATAACTCCAGCTGATAACTCGCTGTCAGTTCTCATTAAATCTCAGTCTGAGTTTGCATTCTGCCTGCAGGCCGATCAAACAGTCCTAAAGTTCATTCCATGCTATTACAAAACAGGTGGAGTTTCCCTGAAGTTATGCTGACTCAGTGTACTTAACCCTGACCTTCCCCTTCAGGCAGAGGGATGTACTGTAGTCTCACAACATTTTGACCATTGTTGTCCTCACAATTTATGTTGGAAGAAGCAAAATAGTCAAAAAGCAAAAAAAATGACTTTAGCAAGGACTCAAATGTGTCCGACTGTCCCCAAAAATCTGTCCTCAGTGTTTCACAAGTGGGGAGCCAGTGAGCCAAGACTCATTGTAGAGAATGAAGGCTTTCCTGTGTGGTCCAATCCTACAGACAAGTCGTCTGCATCAGTTCACGGTGATTCACAGCTACAGTAAGCGTGAGTTTCTCCCATTAAGTCTTCCTGTTTCAGTGAACAATAGTGTGTATCATGTCTAATCATGTCCGTTTTGTGGGGACTAGTCCCAAATAATGGAGGTACAGTAAAGAAGTAAAAATCAGAACCTAGTAGGGAGCATGTCGATAGAGGATTTTTGTGTTTCTTTAGCTGTCAGTGAACATGTTAGAAGTGTCAACAATGGTAGAATTTCCTTATGATGCAAAAACTATTCTGTAAATTCCTGACCAGCTAGGACGGATCTGTCTCTCAAGAGTCCCTTGATAAACGGACCCAAAACGAAGTGGCCTGGTGGTACATTCTCAGCCTTATCATGTTCAACACTTTGGGCAGCTGATTTGCATGTCCCCTCTCATCAGTGATTCAAATCAAAGAAACAAAACAGTGTGTTAAGTGGCCACTTGGGGTGAACGGAAGGGGTGGAGAAAAGTGGAGGGGCTCCCTTTAAGGTTCACAGAGCTGGCTCGGGCCTCTGCAACGCTTGTTATGCAAATTAAGGACTGGATGCATGATGATTTCCTCCTGTAACTGTTGGTTACCCAGGAAATATGGAGGGCACACTGTTTCAGTCACTTGTACAGAGGAAACAAGGGATCGTTGCTTTTGCTGTTCTGATTGGATTGGTTGTTATTTTTTTGTCTTTAAAAATCAGCACACTTGCATAAATGATCAAGCTTAGCAGTTCATTTCAAGTCTGTTTGTTCAGTGGTGTTTTCATTAGGATGATCATCAGGTGTCAATGTTTGAAGCATGGTGGTGGTAGTATCATGGTTTGGGACTATTTTGCCATCATTGATGGACCAGTAAACTCTGTAAATTCAATTCAAGTTCATCACAACTTTCAACTTGGTCTTCCTCACTGAAGCTGCTCCTACAGACTACTGAGCCCATGTTCGGTCAGCAGCGTTTGGTGTCATGGACACTCCTCCTCCTTATAAAGCAGGAAACACTCAGCTTTTCATTGCCTCATTAGAGGACTCATCTGAAGAGTCCATGCATTTTGTTTTTCTGTTTGTAATGAGGAGGTTTGAGTGTTTTTCCCATGCGCTTACCAGTCCATCAAAGCCCTGTTCCTCCAAAATAAAAGCTCCATACATTAGCCTGTGCCACCATTTCATGGAAGCTCAATCCTGTGAGCTTAGCATGTTAAACCGCTTTGTCATGTATATGTGAGGCCTCCATCTCGTGTAGGAGTGAGAACACACTGCCCCTGTGTCCCATTGACAGGTGAAGTCAGTGCTGTGAAAGTGACTATATTATTGCTTTTGGCTGTACAGCTGGAGGTTTGCACCGGGGTTTAACCTTTGACCTGTCCTCACAATGTGTTTCTCCCACACTGCAGCGTTCAGAACTGCCGCTGACACCAACTTGTTTGGCCCCTGGCCTTGATGAAAGATAAAGAACACCTGTCATGATCCACAGTTATTTCCTTGTTTTTAAGTTGTTTGTTTCCTGTTTTATTTTGAAAGTCGTCTTTTCCTGTTACTCCCCCTTGTGTTCTCCTGACCAACCTGATTGCTGTCACCTCTTACTCCTTGTGTATTTCAGTTGTGTTTTTAGATTTTTCTGTGGCTTTATTTTTTTTCCCAATAAATCTCACCTTCTACAAAGCACTATGAATTGCTTTGTGTAAGAAGAGTGCTATACAAATAAATTTGCCTTGCCTTCTGTTAAATTAGTATTGTTTTTGTCTGTTTGGATCCTTCCTGTCTAAACACAACAACACCTGGGAGAAGGCAGCACCTGTAGAGTGTCGGTTCAGCTCATTGTTCAGTGTGACAAACGGCCTGAAAGGTCTCTTTGTTTGTTTGTTTCTAGTCTTATTCAGAAACATGAAAAATCATCAGATTTTGCTTGTATTTTGTGTCAAACAAAAATCCAAAGGAAGTTTTGTTTATTCTCTTTGGTGTCTTTCCTCCTACCTGTGATGCTGGCTTGCAAACACATCCAAACTCCTTGATCTGATCACCAACTGGATGCTTGATCTTACTATACTAGTTAAGTTAACTAAGCTAGATAAATGCAGTGTAGTTAAATTGCTTGGCATGCCTCGCTAAACTTGCTTTGTTGTTAAAGGAAAACACTATCTGGGAGTGTATGATAGTTTGTCATTTACTACTTTACAGAGCAGTATTTTGAGTAATATTAGCAGCCAGCTAAGTGACTGTAACTTCACCTGAGAATCCACAACATGACTTTTTACACGCTATTCTGTTTGTAAAAACAGATTGATTTTGGAGTTATGCAAACTATGCCGTGACCTTTCAGCCCGTCTTCATTGTATCTGTGCCTTTCCCACTGGAAACAAAGGTGCTTGTGAAAACAAGGCATTAATGTGTGCACTTGTTAGTGAGTCTTTTAGAAGCTAAGACGTTGCTCTGGCACAGAGAACGGTCTTTACATGAGCAGGCGAAGCTTTAAGCCTGTTTTGTCCTAGTTGTTGGAGATTGTAGAGAAATGAACAGAAACTTGTAGAAACCTGTTGTCCTTTTTAACTTGCAATGTTGGAAAATTCGTCCATGCAGATGTTGCTTCCATGTGTTGCTGCAGTGCTGGTGGGAATGACCATACTCCACCTTATGCTTAAAAACCTCATTATGCAACCAGACCCCTGCTGCATCACAAACTCATTCATTCATGCACTCAGCCGTGATCTTCAGGGATGTAAACACTGCTGTTGGGTCCTTTGTGGGGTCGTCTGGGCTCAGTGGTCTTTGTCGGCTCGGAGGTGAACAGGAGGTCATGTTTGCTGAGGCTGTCTGTACTGGACAGGATCCCAGGGACGATTTTTGTGTTGTTTTCTAGCACAGTGATGCTGTTCGCCTGCTGCTGATGAACTGTATGTTCATGTTGTTTGGCATGTTTTACTCTTATTTTGAAAGTTAGGATGCCAGATTTTATGTGCAAATTTTCCAGTTTGTCTTGTCTTCTAAAACTGAAGCACAGAATTCATCCAAATTGTTTTAGGTTTTGGTTTGACCGATCAGTCCACTCCTGTTCTGTTGTGCTGCTTTCTGCTGCTGCGTCTAAATGGGTTCTTGTTGGACCACAGCAGCGTTTCTCTCCCTCTCTCTCTGTAATCCCGGACAGGCAGTCGGCAGCCTGACCAGCAGACAGATGTTTATTTCAGGCCTTCTTGGTGGAGGAAGGCAGGGCTGTCGGAGAATAGTCTGAGTCATGGCTGCACCTCACCGGATGCTACATTTGAAAGCAGCCACAGTCTGTTGGTTAGGAGCTGGTGCACAGGCTTTTAAAGGAATATTCAAATGTCTATATTTTTTAGTTTCTTCCACCATTTCTACCCTGAAAACCCCACTAATATTCTTTGTGTGCTGTGGGAAAGGGTACAATCAGCATCCAAACACTGTGGAGATGCAGAAATATACTGTTGTAGTTGCATCTTTGGTCCAGCAGGGGGCATGATTGTCCTTCTATATGATCACTGTAAACATGTCCAGAGCGTATATTGACTGATAATTGTTGTTTTTTCTGTGAAGTAAAGCCTGTCAGTGAAACATGCGGCTCGTTATTCTGACTCAGAAGTTTCTTTCTGCTGTTTTAAGAACAAACAAATTCCACTTTAAGCCTTTTGGTCACAGAACTATGGAGAGAAATTAGTATCATATCATTTGTGTGTGTGTAATACATGTGTTGTAATCTGTGTGAAGTAATTTGTGTGTAACTTTGGGTAGTTG
>JAVQJX010208908.1:0-14269 GCA_036025115.1 Ambassis agassizii
GCAGAGGAAGCTTCATCTGTTATCTTTATTATTGAGCTTTTCCCCCAGCTTTTTTTTTTCCAGAATTTATATTATCATGCAGGACACTTCCTAAATCTCTATGGAAGCTCAGGTGTTGCCTTCAGCTCCAGCACAAGCAGGAGTTCAGAACAACTGTATCAAATTTCATCAGCTCGCCTGTAAATCAATCACCTCAGCCGCTCGATGAAAGGGGCATCAGAGTTAATGCAGCAAAGGCAAGGGGCAAACCACAAGTTTTTTTTAGCTATTATCACAGGAAGGTTTGCCAAGCATGGAAGCTTTTTTATCAGCTGAGATTCACAAGCACCTGGAACGAATGAAATGCCTTGCTCAAGGGTGCACTTAGGGTAGTTATCCTTGAAGGAATGGATTTTATGTTCTCTCCATTATGTCCACATTTTCAGATTAAGACTACTTCCTGTCTCCAGGCAGCTGCCGCTCTGACCTTTATAAAGTAAAAGAGATTATCGTCTAAACAGTAAAACGTAGCATAAACCTGACTTTGTTAATTCATGTACTGTAGGATATATTTTATTCATAACTGCAAATACTCTTGCTGTGTTGCGTGCTACTGGGTGAATTTCCGCTTTCTGCACGTGGCTCGTCATTGAACTGTAATATACTTCAGCTGCAAAGCACATTCAGCTGACATGATTGCAATTTTAGTGGAAGCCATTACTTTGGGGATAAGCATGCAGACTTCGATGCAGAGATGTTTGTTTTTCTTTGCAGCTTTGTATTTGCTGAAGAAAAATATCAAGTCATGAGTTTATCCGTACAACCCCCACCCCCCCACCCCCCTCCTCCCACCCCTCCACTCCCTCCTTCCTCATGCAGGTCTGAACAGGACTGTAGGCATGTTTATTAACCGCCCATTGTTCACCTGCAGAGGACAATCTTTGTTGCATGTGGATTCACTTTTGATTTATGTGGCTGGCTGCTCTGATAACCCTGCCCTATAACCAACGGGTTCAGAGGCTCTTTTGTCATGCCAGGTCATTTCTCTTACTGTGCATCCACATACAAAAAAATCTGCAGTTAAACTGTTCTTCTATAATTATCTGAAAAAAAAAATACTGACCACAAGAGGGAAGTGTTATCACATCCATCCTCATCCTGTTCATTTGAGGCCAGTTTACCTTCACAGTCAGGCCAGATCCTGTCGCTACAGGAGGAAAAAGGATGAGCTGGCTCTGAGTGAGTGGGAAAAAAGAAAGTAGGTTAGAGTTAGTCAGCTTTCTGAGCTGACTCATGAGATAAAATACATTTCCTCCTCCTATGAAAAATGATCTTCCAGTGTCACTTCCTCTGTTTCTCATTTACAAACCATTACTTCACTATGTGTTTATGTATGGATCATAAATTATATTTCACTAAACCCTGATTTATTTCTTAGTCTTGAGGTTTGGGGTTGCTGCAGGCGTCATCCAGGGTGTTCCCCCACTATACTTTATCAATTATTGAATCAATTTGAAGCTTTTGTGGGTGTCACTAAATGCATCATTTGTTTTAGGTAGATTTGTTTTTATTTTGGTCTCAATTTGGAAGAAAACGGGACAAAAATGTAAAAAAAAAAATCTGGTCAGATTTCAATCAGTTTTTGAAGCAACCTAAATAATGTTTGTTGCTTCTTCTCTTTTCCCATCAGTCAGACAAATCAGAGGTTTCGGTGCCTCTTAAGGGGATTTCATATGAGAAGTGTTATTTCTCAGCTTTCAACATCCTCTTTCAAGTCTCCTCGGTGGATCCTTCTGCATCCATGCGCGCCATTTTATCACCTTCTTCTCCAAACGTGTCTTTTTTTAATACCCATTGACGCATAAAGAAAAAGTTGAGAGTCCTTTTTTCTCCAGGTTTTTTTTTTCCTGGTACTGCTGTAGTTTGCACGGGCGATGCTTTTACTGTTTTGCAGGACAATCCAGGCTCCTCCCTTTGCACAACGTCACCAGATCCCGATCTCTCCCAAAGCGTCGGCGATAGTCAGCAACACACTGTGGTGGCAGATCAGCGGGCGGTGCGCATAACGGGATAAAGCTACATTGTACTTCATCTACACAAAAAAAAGAAGGAGAAAAGGGAGGCGCATCACACCGTTTCCAGAGTTGAAACAACTTCGCTGGCCTGGTGTACTGATTGTCCAGCTGGCTGCGGCTGCAGGAAGGAACAACCGGGAACTTACGGAACTAAAACAGGGACGGTGCCCACTAATACTCTCATAGGTGCAGCGTGCGCTTTGCAAACGGAAGAAAGAGGCGACGTTTCCTCGGAAGAAGGAACTCTCCAAGTGTTGGAAACTTCCCAGCACAGCATCGATCGAGGACCTCCCGCCCACTTTACCTCTGATCCACAGCGCTGGAAGAGGGGGGAGAGAGAGTTCAGCAGGCGCTGCGGTGGATGGAGTAACAAAGGCTTGATGGTTAAACTGGAAGAGCTCCTTTTGACCAAACACTCCTAGCTCTCCTCGTCGGCCCTTTTCTGAATCACTTCATCACCTACACGACAAACCTGCAGCCGCTTGGATCTCATATTTTAGGGGACCCAGCCAGGTTGTGCTTAGTGCAAACTCTCCGCCAGCCGAGGAACCGCCGCAGACGTGAAATTGATGCTTTGGTACGGAGCAGCGCACCACCACCGATCCTCTAGTTTTGCGAAAGTCTCCTACTGCTCAGTGAGAGAGGTAGACTAGTTCGGGCCGGAGTGGGATTTGCAGAAGTTGCATGCGTGGTCTTTGTCGTCTCGAGTGAGCCCTATCCATCCACTCTCAGGTTATCAGACCAGATCCGGGATAGTTGAGGTGCCATGGCGATGTGTGTGGGGATATGGTTGCTCCTGTGGGCGCTGCACATTCAAGGTAAGCCGCAGACTCCAGCAGGGAATCATCTGCCTCATTTTATCATGACCTCCCTGCTCTCTGTCTCCCCCCATCTCCCTCTCTGTATCTGCATGATGTTCTCTGATGACAGTCCAATTAATGCATGAATGTGTGGGTCGACCTGATTGAATAGTTTTGCAAGAAGATGTGCAAATGAGTGAGAGAAATTTGTGTGTTTCAGTCTCAGGATTCAGCCTCTCTCTCTAAACGGCTGCAGAATACTTATTTGGCTGCCAAATGATGAAGTTACGCAGGCAGCAGGCAGATGGCGATATGAGCGAGCCATGTAGGCCAGCAGCCTGCAAGTTTTCCAATATATTTCATTGGAAAGGCAACTGAATGACACAGAGTGCTGTGGAATGATAATTGAAACACTCAGATAGTTGAATAATTCAAGAAGAATCTCCCTTATTTTTTAATTTAATATCTTCTGAAGCAGAATGTGTCATGTTGACATTTTGTCTCTCAGTCACATTGATGCCAGTTCTGTCAGAATAATTTTGTGTTTTTAGTGTCTGTGTGTGTATATATATATATATGTGTGTGTGTGTGTGTGTGTGTGTGTGTGTGTGTGTGTGTTGATGGAGGCACTGGGTGGATGATAAATGGATAAATTAATGTCAAAATATGTTGACATTGATCAAAGCTTCCCAAAGTGGGCCTAATTATTTAAACAGGCCTGTATTGGAAGGAGCATCATTATCCTGGTTATATTGACAACTGCCTAATTGGAAAACAAAGCAGGCAAGCAGCAAAAGAAACGCCATGTATTTACACATGTGTGTGTTTGTGGTCCTTTAAGGCAGCAGGGGCTTTTTAAGACTTAGCTGGAAGTTTACTGGTTTGTTTACTTATAGTGTGGCCACATTCTGGATGGCGCCTCCTTATTTTTTTACAGAAAGAAATGGAAGAGGGTCAAGTGTGGTCAAGAAATGTCAGATTGTGTTTTGATGGGGGCTTATTTGCTCTGACAGACAGCAGCTTGTTTACCCGATGTTGCTTTGCTGGCCTCTTTTGAATCTATTTTCATGTGGAATATTTTGATACATCCTGATTTCTCCTCTTCCCCCCCCTCTCTTTTAACTTCAAGCTTGTGAACAACCTGAGATGTTGACCTTGTTGGAAGCCGGTGCTCCTTGTGGCGTCATGTGTTTAAGACTGATTGTATACTTGATCAAAAGCCCTGTCTGATTTATATTGAGATGATCCCTTTGCTTGTGGAGAAGATCAGGATTAGCTGGTTCCCTTGGGATTCGCGGTGGAAATCTTTTGATGCTGTTCAACCAGGGGAGTGGAAAATGTCTCAAAAAATTGCACTTAAAGTACTCTGGAAACTGTCTTATTTGACTAAAGCAGGACGTATTTTCTTAATTAGCTGCCACATGAATACACTTTGTTCCTAATTCTTTTTTTCATTGCTGTAATTTATTTAAAAGCAAAGTCACTACATAATTAATGTCTTCAGACATCTTCATGAAGGCTTTGAGGTATTTTTTTTTTTATATTCCAGCAGCTGTTTGGACATGTTGCTTTTGACATGCAAAAACAAGAATGTGGTCTTTCACCCTGAGGTTAAAGGGCATTGCTATAAATGCCCACTGTCTTTTGATGGCTTAATTGATATACAACATGTCCCAGACTCTTCCTCCTCATTACCAAAGCACAAACAAGTGGGGTAGAGCCCTAATAAATGCAAGTAGCCTCTTGCAGTTATCCACAAGGGAAAACCATTTGTGCTTGTCATGGTAATAACCATTTGTGGGAAGCATGCGAGTGCCAGATTCATAAACGGAGAAATATTCCGAGCTGCAAGCCAAACAGATTATCAAATGAAGGGAACATTGAGAATAATGGATCTGTGAATAATAACAGCAGCTCTGTTCCTTCGTTCTTCTATTAGCACCGAGTCTCTTCTGTATTCCAGACTGATATTTAATTGTGTGTGAATTGAGTTAGCAACCAGGTGGTTGTTTATGGCTTGGCTCCATCCCCCTGGTCCTGGTGCTGTATGAGCCCATATAGATATCACAGTGAGCGCCAGGATAAAGGAGATTTTACAGCTTTAATTCCTCATCTTAGTTGGATTTAACATTTGGGAAATGAATGGTGGACGAGCTTCAACTTTGACTGTACTATTACTCAGGATGGGAAAATTGTGTAGCCGTGAATTATAATCTTGGTAATAACTTGGCAGCGTACGAGCTGAAATCACTCTGCTGCAAACCCCTGTTGTTCAAGTCTGTCAGGCTTTTTTCATACTGTCTCAACTGAATGGTGAGTAGTAAGCTCCACTACTAAGATCACAACACAGCTGATTTATTTTGTGCGTCATTGACCTTTAACTGTGTGTATTTGTTGATCCTCACGTGACGCCCGCCCCTCCTCCTCCCTTATAAGAGATGTGAATCACAAACGATGTTTTCTGTCTCATTCCGACATGTGGCTTTAGTGTTTCAGCTATTAAGGGTTGTTTCTGTCACTAACTACCTGATTTATATGCACACACTGAAGCCTGACGCACAACAGTTGATTTTTGCCATTTTGACAAATGGTGGCATGCAGAGCTGCAGTTGGGTTTTGGAAGTCTACTTTTGTGTTGGAAATGTCAGGCACTTTGGTAGTATTGATGGATTGATGAAGGAGTCAGGATGGAGGGGGTGGTGGTGGTGATTGGAGGACGATTGCAGGCAAAAAGCAGATGATTGAACTCTGAAACAGGCAGGGAAAGCATTTCCTCTGATTTGTCGTGGAAGGAACACTGCTGGCCTTTTGGAACATTGTAATTAGCGTTTTGACTTTTTTTTTTTCCATCTCATGAAGAAAAACTGTAATTGCTGGTCTGTGGCATTTTGCCTTTCATTCGGATGACAGTTGTGATATAATGAAATGGAGAGTGTCACTATGGGGATTGTCGGGCCTTGATAGTTTGAGCGTGAATGCAAATTGCTTTGATCCTCGTTCCTTTGGGGAGTCTCCCTTTGGTCCCTGCTGAGGTGATGGATGGGCGCGAGCGCGTGGAGTCCTGGGAGACTAGCTTGAGGAGAGCTGACAGGAGATTAAGCTTCGCTTTTTTGCCGTAGGAACTAATGGAAGCACTTGGCCACTCAAACTTCATCTCGTTCTGCATTTAGCTCATTGTGGTTGTGCTGTCAGCTCTTAAGCAAATCCTTCTGAAAACATTGCGTCTCTGTGAAGACTCTTTCTTTGTGTGTCTGCTATGATTCTAGAAATGGAGAACTTTAATTTCTGGTATTTTGTTTTTTGTGTGTGTTCCGCACACACACACTAATCCATTTCTCTTTACTTTGTAAGTTCATGATGCACATTTCCAGCCTGTCTGGTCTCTGCATATCACAAAATAGATGAATAAAACATGATGATAAGCACTGAACCTAAATAATGGAAAGGTTATGACAAAATGGAGTGTTCCCTGCGTCCGGACGACTGCACAAATGGTATTAAAGACTGAATGAATGTTAAATTAAGTTCACCTCTGTAGTTTATATGCAGGATTTTAGTCATGATAAGGAATGAAACAATGATTCCAGGCCTTGAGTGAGGCGCTTACAGCTCTTGTGCGTGTCTCTGTGATGATGAAATACGTTGGATCTGATCCCCCTTCTGCCACTGAATGAAGCTATTTTAGGGGGATCGGGAAGTTTAGTCAAATATCACAAGTAATGTTTGTCCCAGACAGCAGCTGTCTAAAGTTGCCAGATAGCTTGTTTTGTTAGAACAGGCAGTTCAGTAACATATACAGTGTTTTTTGTTGGGTTATTATATTGGTGTCTGTCAGGTGTCCTCTCTCCTGCTCCTTCTGTCTTCACACCAGACAGTCACCATATTGGATCCGGATGGAAAACACATTTATCAGCAAGCTGCAGCTGCAATGTTATGCTTTTAAGTTGTTGAAATTCTTCTCTGTTTCAACTCAAATGGCAGTATCAGCAAAAGTAAGGGAAAAAGAAATCAATAGAAGGGATCAAATCTAGCCCAGAGCTTTTCTGATTTGGCATTAATCTGTCGGGTCTTTTTCTTTCTATTTAGCGGATCCTTGTCGACGGATTAAATGGTTAAAGTCCTGTTCTGCTCTTGAGAATGAGAATGGAATTGAGTTGTTCCATTTTTTTCCTTTGCCATTCAGCAGATAGTTGTTTCAGCATTGATGATAGGCTTATTATGCTTTCCAAGTTGTTGTAAATCTCATCAGAAGAAAGTCAATAATCTCACATGTTGAAGGGATTCTGACAGTCTGTACTGTTTTGGACTGACGCCGTTCTTACTTGCCAATACCTTGTAGAGTTTCTTTGCACTTTTTTGCTCCCTTGGTTGCAATAGTTACAAACAAAAATCAAGCGTTTTAGTTGTTTTAGTAGTTGTTTTATACAGGAACTGCTTCCATTTCTGTTTATTCAAGGCTGTCGTGTGAAGGGAATGCAGCTTTTTAATGCATCACGTTAATGTTTTTTTATGCTGTCGTCTTGTATTTTCTGCTCCACTGGTTTAAAATAAGAAGCCATATGGGAATACCATTCTTTCCTCATTGTGTCTGGGTTTTCAACTGGGGCATTTAGTCATGGGCTGATCAGGGATTGAGAGAGTGCATAATTCCTGTTCTTCCCACTAAGGCTGTATGCCTTTTTAAATAAAGCAGATCTGATCAGTGCAGCTTCCACCACCACCAACCCCCTCCACCCCCTCATGTGTGACTGCCTGAACAAGTCAATTTGAAACAAGCAGCAGGGCTGATGTGCCTCCATTAAGGAGAACTACTGGAAACCAGTCAGTGAACAACCCCGCTGAGTCCAAGGCCTAAAATGGATACTGTAGGCTGTGGTAGATGGATTTTTTTCCTAATTCCAGTGATACAAACAGTACATAGTGTCACAGAAAACATGGTCAGCTTTGAGGTTCTGCTCTACTTTTTTGAACTAGTTGAAGCAAAGTTGATGGAGTTGATGCAGTTGCTGTGTTTTCTGCTGTTTGACTGAATTTTTGTGCTGACTTGTGCAATCTCAATCTCAAACCTATGTATCAGTTGGCTGACATATTACACTACTATGAGCTGTTGATTATCATTCTGTTGTTCTCACCTCTGTTTGATGTATACCTCAAAGAGAAATCAATGAGCTGTAGGTTGGGTGCAGCTTCAGTAAAGAGGGAGTTGTGAGGCTATATCCATACGGTCTACCTATAGATATGATCAAAATTACTACATCACAAATACAAGTGGCTAAAATGTTCTCATTAGGGTTTATTTGTGATCCTCCAAAAGTGAGCTAATGAGATGGTTCCCTGGTAAGGATGCCCCTATGGACACCTCTTCCAGGGCGCTACCAGCTGAGCATAGGCCCTTGGGAGGACCCAGGGCTCACTGGAGGTATTGTATCTCCCTGCTGGCCCGGGAGTGGCTGGGGATCTCCCACAATTCATTGTAGGAAGTTGTTGGAGACAGGAAGACATGTTTCAGAGGGACTGTGTGGTTTGGATAGAATGGATGGATGAATGACTTTAAAGTTTGTGGTTGAAAATTCTGATTTTATTTCCATATCATAACCTAAACAGGCCATGAGACACAGAATGTTTGTCTTCAACTTCTGACTCAAAACATCCACGCTGCCTTAAAAAACCATATCTGTCAATCCCATTACAAGCCTTCCAGCTCACCCACTGCTCATGCCATGCTCTGATAAACACCCCCTGGGGTCAAGCTGAAATGGAATATTGGCTTTCAGGAAACAGTCGAATCTTGGAAATGTCGAACATTTCCAGAATTAAAAAAAAAGCATCTGTTTCAATTGCGGAAATGTTCAGTATTACAAAACGGTGTTTGTCATTGTGACACACCGCTCAGGTTTTCAGGAGGCTCCTCAGACCTGCTGTCTTATCAGAACTTAACATTTTCCTCCTTTTACTTTCTACAAACTTAGGTGCACCCCCTCTCTCCCTGTCTTTCTTCTCGTTTTCTCACTCTGCCTTTGAGTACGGTGCTTGTTGAGAGTCGGCTTGGTTAGCATTTGATACAAAAGGGGGTTTGTTTCATGAAATGTTTCCCTTTTTAATGAGTGATGGTGTTCGCTCATTTAATATTCCGCACTGATATCTCTCCGGGAGCTGACTGTGCTTCAAAGCAACAGCGCGGTTGTAAATGGGAGTGGGGGGTGATTGTGGTATGAGGGAGTGGGGCTGGGTGGGGTGTGTGGAGGGAGGGGGTCTGCTTAGAAAACACAAACACAGGTTTATTTATTCTCCCTGACATATAGCTAAGCTCCCAGTGTGCTGCAGCCTGGTGCAAAGCTCCTTAGCGTCCTCGTCCTGTGTGCTGACAGTCTATCAAAAATATGAGTGATGGCAGGTCAGCTCATATTCTTCTCTGTGTCTTTCATTTATGTTTCCCTCATCATATTATCCATAAAGGCGATCATAGTCAGGACTATGATCACTTTTATGGATAATTGGTCAGTTCAAATGGATTTTCACTGAACATTTCTTTTATTTCCCTGCCTGCGTCACAGCTGACACACAGGGCCTGGTATTATTAGTGAGATCGAGGTCAACCTACACAAGTGTCAGACATTCTTCCTGTTGCCCCGTACAGTTCAACTTTGCTGTGTGTGAGAGACGGAGATAAAGATAAACACACAGATGGCCTGCAGTTTGGCATTGATCCTTCCATTTTGGTAGCAGGGTCTCTGCCAAATGTAGTCTGCTATTGATTCTTCAGTTTTAAGCCTGGCTGATTTTACTCCGATGTTGCATGTTGGAGGTTTTCAGGTGTGCCAAATGGCCTCCGCCTCCTTCCTGTGTCCTCCCTCTTTTTTTTCAGCTGGCAGTGCAGTATATGCATCAATCAGTGGGGTTTTTTTGTATTTAAATGCATGTGAAAAAGCAGTGGGTGGCAGGATGGGTGAGTAATCTAACCACCAGCCCCGCCCCGGAGCAAAGGAAGGGGGTCTATTTATCCCTTTATCGGAAGCTGTAACGGGCTGCGTCAGCGCTGCACCTATTTAAACTCTTGACTTGTATTCATGAAAGGAAAGCTGTAGGCTGTGTTGTGCTGAAGGTATATTTACTTATCTAAATGCAGTACACTATATCACACAGACATCATATTCAAGTAGAGGGGGAGAAAACAAGAAGAACGTAAATTAAATTCAGCCCTGTTCGCACCTGACGTTTATTAGGAGCAGCTTATATGAACACTGAGCAGAGGGACTCATAAATACAACATGTGCTTACACTTCAGGTCTACATCACAGAAAATGCATACAGAGCTGTAATACCCCCTCTATATGACACCTTCCTGCTACACTTGACTCTCCTTTACTAACCTGCACAATGTTTAGTTCTTATTGATATTTCAGCCATTATTATAATGGATATAATGTTCAAAACTAAAAATTCTGCACCATAGAAATTATAAATAAGCTAATTGTGCAGTAATTAATGACCACAAGTCCTTGAATGCATCACTGGCAACGTTTTGTGAGAAGATATGACCAAATCTACTTTATTGTAGTCAATTAAAACTAAATATTTTGCAGATTCTGTTAAAAAATCTGCACTTCAGAACACAACTGGGAAGCCATGACTCACATATGACTGGAAACCTGCTCTTTCCCCTCACTATTGGTAAAGCCTGTTGGCGATTGGCACAGAACACTGTACTTGTCCTTACCTTTTGGTAATATTAATCTTTTTTCCCATCATGACTGTGCTGTTTGTGTATAAGAGACTTCATACTGCTGTGAAAAACAAGCCCACAGTGAGTAAAAATGTGGCTCAAGTGAAAAATGCCACAAACTGATTTGGGTTCAGAGGGTTAATCCAGGTCAGTTTGCCTCTGTCTGCCTGTAACACCTGTTTATTTGATATTGCTGATTTCATTTTCTGTTTTTAGTTCAGGTAAGAAAATCAACATTTCCAAAGAATTAAGTGAAAAAAACGTTTCTGGTTTGTGTTAAAGGAGTGCATGGCACTGAAAATCACAGGGTCTCGGTGAAGAGAAGACTGTCACGGTTCAATTTAGGGGGGAAAAACCCTGCTTGGTTAAGGTTGGTGAAAGATTTAGGTCATAGTTGACCTCAATCTCACTGGCAGTCCTCATTGACATTTTGTCTGGTTTACTTTTTTTTTTTTTTGCTATTGTCATGCAGGGCCATTTTGTAGTTCACAGCAATTGTCAGCTGAGTCCATGAAGATGCCAAATGTCACGTAAGGCCAGAGAAACAGAAGGCTGACGAGTGTGATGGGGGGAGTCAAGGGTTCCCCCGTCTCCGCCCACTTGTTGAACATATGGGTCACAACAGTTCTATGATGATAAGTTATACAAATATAAGAACAGCCACTCACTAACCTAGCATCTACATCACAGAGGAAGAGTAAACTGTATATTTTTCTGCTTTCATACAAGTCAAACTTCTGTCCCTGCTCCATCCGGATGCTCAGCGTCGTAAATATTTATTTCACTAGTATGCAGGGGGCTTGCAATTGTTCCTGACGCTCTGTAACTTCTTTGTCTGCATTATGGAACTGAAAATAGAAGCTAAAGAGGAACAAATGTCACAATGAGAAACTTGATATAGAAGCTGTTTAATACCGCAGCAAAAACATTAAAATATCTTCCCTCTCACAGCCTGTACACTCATACCCTTCAGGTTTGCCAAGTTTCAAATGGTTCTGCAGAAAGCGTCTAAGGATTGCACCTTCCTTCCTAACTCGTGGCAAAAAAGGGGGAAAATAACAGTGTAAATGTAAAGAGGAAAGAGGGGGAACTAGAGAATTGAGATTTACATGCAGCGCCTGCGGGGGGTGGGAGTTCTGCAGCGGGTCATGCTGTTCCTGATTCAGGCTACGTTCCAAGGGTGATTCCAGTGCTGCTCCTTGAAATAGTGTTCTTGGCTGAAGTTGTGTTTAGGCACATTGGGGCTGCTTGCTGGAAGAAAAGACTTGCAAATAAAAGTTCATTCAATTTTTTCCAGCTCATTAGGTCTTTTTTTGTTTCTGTGCGGGAAGCCTGTCGACCCCACAAAAACCAACTCCTCTTCTCCATTAAAGCTATCTTCAAATTACTGCATAACTGTAAGAATATTATGACACATTTAAAAGTAAATTAAATTAAAAGCTTCATAATGTGCCAAAGATCACATTGTCGACTAAATTAGTTTAATTAAAGCCTTCCTTAATTTGAGTAATGACTGATTGAGAAGCTCAATCTGATCTTTTTACAATAAAGTGTGGGTCCAAAGCAGAGACGAAATGAGAGTGTATGTTTCAATAGACTTCTCAGTATGCGATGGAAGTAGTTGGGCGGGTGGGTGGGTGGGATGAAACTGATTGGATTTGCCCCACATTGCCAAGGGTGTGTTTCATCCCTGCTGTTTGTGAAATTTTTGGTTAAGCTGTAAAAAAAAGGAACCAATTCCCGCCAGAGTGAGTTCCAGTGGAAGTAATCCAATCCAAACAACGGGGGTGATTCTCTCTGTCGTTATATGGGACTTAAAGGGTTAATCCCATTGATTTGGTTGTGGGATTTGTCTGTGTAATTCTGGAAGAAGTTTCTCTGACCAGATTCAGGGGTAGTTTGCTGTGCGCTGCGCTCCGCCCCACACTAACCCCCTCTTTTCATTCTCATACTGCTGATGCTCTGTGACTGGCGTGGGGTGAGTATTTGTTTTTGTTGGGAAGATCCTGAGAGGGCACTACTGCATGCATGCGCGAATGCATACGTCTGTGCGCATGCCTGAGAGACAGAGGCCGCTTCACATTGCCACCGCCCCCCCCCAATCCTGACCCACTTTCTTTCCCCCTGCTCGTCGCTCCCTCTTTAATTGCCGCGCGGCACACTGAGGCCATCTGCTCGACTGAGGCCCGTCACCATGGAGATGCTGGGAGGCTTTTCGGATTTGCTGCGGACTGACCAACAGGGAAATGGAGGTCAGGGAATGGGGGTAGGGTGTTTGGAGAGTCACAGGGGCACACCACAACTGTATCATGAGGCACTGACAGTGCAATATAACACCTGTGCGTTTGCACTGTGGAAACAGTCAGTGCTGTGTTGGTGAAAATTAAAATGCCAAACACGAAAGCAATCACTTCAGATTTGAGAATTATGTGGATTTTATCTGACAAGAATGAAACAGAGATTTCAAGTTCAAGTTTCATTTTTTTGAGCTCCAAGGACAAAACAAGTTCCCTGAATATTACAAATCACACATTCTGCTGCGAGAGCAGTTTTACACAGAAGGTTATTTGTCTGTGTTAAGATTACTGTGTTTCCTGACTCAGATGTGTATTTAGTGTCATATCATCTGCCTGCTCCAATCACACCGAGCTGCTCTTTTTATCCTTACGAGCAGCCTTTTGTATATTTTGCTGCTCCTGCTTATTTCCTTTCCAATGACACGCCTCAGTGAAGAAGCAGTTGTGCTGTGTTTCCAATTAACACTCAGGCGTATTTCAGAGCTGTGGCCTGCCTGGCTAGGTCGTCTCCCCCTTCAGTCTGTCAGCTGCGCTCGTCTGCTGTTTAAGCACTCGGATATTCCATGATTGTTCCACGGGATCATTTGGCCAACACAGTTAAATGTGGCATTTTATTCCAGGAGAATGTTTCACTTAAACGTCTCTAATGGAGTCTCGGTATTGACCTCTGGCACGGCAACAGTGCTGAGCTTTGGGAAACACTCTTTATATTTACTCCTTTCTTAAAGGTCAATATTGGTAGCTGTCATTTCTGTAGTGCCATTTATAGGTCAATACCTCATTAGTAATCTGGTGGAGTTTCAATCAAATACAGCTGCTGTCTTGTTCATGTCGGTGAGCTGTAGCCATTCAGAATTCTCTTACATCAATAAAGAACTGTGATTATTGTTCAGAAACTTTATGAACTGTTATTTTTGTGACACATTTTTGTTAATTAGCCATGAGAAACTGCCAAGCTGAGTTAATCTAATACTCTACCAGTAATGAGAAGTAACACAGTAGGCCAAGCCAAAACAATGAAAGCTTCTTTGGCTCAGTCACTAAACCACATATCTAATGTAGTCCAAATTATTATTCAGGGAGAAGAGTAGCTAGGGTTTGTCTTAAACCTGTCACCTCCTCTACTTTGTACATTACAACATCCTGTCCTGCAGTCCGTAGCTGAGATCATGTAGTTTATCCAGCAGGTCATCATACAGCTTGGACAAGCTTCATTGCCTCACTAGCTAACTATTGTGGTATCTAAAGATAGAGGGCTAGCTGGCTAACATGGAAAATTAGCAGAATACATTTCTCTTTTTTGACTGCATTTTGAGCAATTACACTGATTATTTTCATTATTACTTAATTGTTTGATCTACAATCACAAACCCAAAGACATTCAGTTGACAATGT
>JAVQJX010208917.1:0-13579 GCA_036025115.1 Ambassis agassizii
GTTTAAAAATGTGTGTTTACGTCATGCGAACGTTCTGGAAACTAAAAACTAAAAATGTTCCTTTTTTAGCCTCAAACACAAAGTGCACACACACACACACACACACACACACACACACACACACACACACACACACACACACCCATTCTTTCCATACCTCCATGCTGTCGTTGTTTCCATACTGTAACTCAGTCTGAGCCTCAGCTGGTCTGGGATCAGTGTGTGTGTGTGTGAACAGTGTCTCTGTGTTTCCACAGCAAAGGGAAGAAGCCCGTCCTGATCCTGAGGACTCAGCTGTCTGTGCGGGTCCACTGCATCCTGGGTAATTATCAGCTCCACTTTCTGATGACTCGGGGGAAACTCTGTGAGCTGCAGGGTTTCCTCTCAGAGTCCACGTCTCACAGGAACCTCAGCTTGTCTCAGACGCCACACGTCAGCCTGACCCCGCCTCCATGCAGCAGCTGCTCCCTACATTTAAAAACGCTTTCAAAGGAGTGAGTTGTAAAAACATTCAGCCCCCGTACAGTTGATACTAGAAGGAAACTTATCAACAGAGAGCAGAATCATTGTTTGAACCAGGCTGTAAAAATGTTGATTTCTGCTGGAAACACGTTGGACATTTTAACATGGGAGTCTATGAGGACTGACTCACTGTTGGACTACACTTGAGAGTCCACTACAGTAAAGTGGTTTGGTCTGTAACATCTGCACAGAAAACATGATCCTGTATCTCTTTGTTATGTTGATGTCCACTTGTTTGCTCTGAATCACCTTGTTTATTAAGATGTTGGTGGTCTTTGGGTCCAGGGAGAGTTGGTGCTGTTTGCTTTACCACAGAGTGGATGACAAACCATCACCTGCTCTGAGGATGCAGATAGCATCAGACAACAAATTAGCATGGTGATCCCAGAGCTCATTAAATGTGCAGGAAGGACGCGCACCTGCCTGTCTCAGTTACAAAGCTGATTTACAAGGAAATGAAACGTTCGTCTCTGTTACAAACATGTCCACAGGAAGAAGTAATAAATGTAAACGTAATTAAATGAGGAGGTCTGACCTGTCCTGAACTGCAGAGCTGCATGAAGACAGGCTGAATTTGTGGACATGTGTTCAGACTACACTAAACTTCTCCTGGGGAAAAGTTGAATAATGTCACCATTATAATTCTAATAGTGTTAGACAGCTCTGAGCTGTAAATAATACAAAATAACCACAGCCGGTCTGGACCCATCAGCTCCCTGTGCAGTGGACGGACTGAAGAATGTCCACTTGAGGCTCAGCTCTGCTGTTTGTTTCCCCTCCAGACAAACACTTTCATTACAAAGAGCGCCATAAGCAGATCAACAAACAGTCAGTACACAACGCTTTCTACTCAGACACGCTGTAAACATTTCCTCTCAGTTATTTGTTCATGTGGTGCCCCCCCCCCCCCTCCCTACAACACACTTCATATTCTCTGTCCTTAACTTGTAATTACATGGAGGTGCGGGGTTAAGGCTACAGCTGATTGCGCCAGCAGATTCCAGCCGATTAATTATGTGTTATCATAAAGTTCGGACCGAGCCTGAAGTGGATTTTGTGTTTTCTTTGCAATTCAGATGGTGCTGGCTTCCCCCAAACTGGGCCTGAGTGCTTTGACCCGACTGCTCGGAGGGAAAGAGCAGCAGCGGGCCAAAAGGAGAGATTCCTCTCTCAGGCTCGCATAAACAAACAGTGAGTGACTGAGAAGCCGAGCTCTGCAGATATGGACGTAATGTCACCTCACTGAGACACACATTCACTGGCTGCTCTTTAAACAATGTGAAGCTTTCTTATCATATATTTTATGTACAATGTGTTACTGTTCAAAAGTTGGATGATGTTTAAATAGTCAAAAATCAAAATGTAGGTGTGTATGTATACCTCAGATTTTTACAAACTGCTTGTATCGTTGAGCTCTAATATACACTATATAAATGTATATACACAATGAATACACACAGATCTGATTGTGATTACTCTTTATAAATGTTGTATGTTTGATGAAATGCTGTCAAACTTTATTCATTAAAACTTTATTCAAATACTGACTTTAAAATACATTTTTAATTGGATTTAGAAGCATAAGTCTGTGACGCTGGTCATGAGTCGTACTGGATAAACTGCTGTTGAGCAAATTGAAGAATAGACAGACCCGGTCTCTCCATCACTCAGAAACAGACATCCACCCTCCATCCTCTGAAACTCACTTTAAAGTCAGCTTTGAGACAGAACAGAGAGGATGATCGAGAGAGAGGGACGGTCATTAATAAACCTCTGAACGGTGTGTGGTAAAATGTTCTATATAAAGGTTGCGTAAGTGTGAATCAGCTGTGTGTTCATTTCTCCTCTCTCAGCGTGAGTCCTGCTCTGTCCTTCAGCTTATTTGTGATGCTGTAAAGGTCTTAGTGTGTTAAACTGTAAAAACAAACATGCATTAGCTGACGATGTGCAGTCTCTGTTCGGGATACAATAAGCTCAACTTCAAATGCACTTTCTGACCTTTGGAAAGGAACACATGTAATCCAGCAGTGTGAATTTTTCACAGCTATAAATCCTCCCCCACCTGACAGACTGCAGCTCTGCAGTATTTTATACAGCACTTCACCTCTGGATCCCCGCTGAGCTCACATCAGACCACAGACGACCAGATACTTGTCTCGTGTCTGTCTGTCAGTCCAGCACGAGTTTTTATCAGTCTGTTAGTCTGTAGAGCTGCAGTTTAAGGACATGATTCAGTGGTTCATCTGCACCTTAAAGACTTCTTTGAGGATAAAATAGTCCACATTCTGGACAGAGAAGACAATTGGTTTGAAAGAGGAGTCAAAGAGGTCTATGTGAAAAAACCCGCTTTAAACAGAGCCAGTTTCACCCAAATTTAGGCTATAACAACAGGTCGCTTATTAGTCCTGCACACAGCACTGGTGCATGAACCAACAAGAAGGTTCTCAGTCATGTGAGTTTCTCTAAAATCCCCCACAGATCCTCTGTTTGTAGATCAGTCATGCATCCTTTGACCCCAGCAGGCTCCACAACAGCAGAGTAAACATTTAAATGTTCATATGAGCTACAGGCCAGTAGGAAGAGACGAGCCTCTGAACTGCTCTAAAACTAAGATGTGTGAATTACTACCGTACAAATATACAGCTACAGTGGGATGAAGGCCCACTGCAGCGGTGAAACAACATGAAGGAAATGATTAACTTCAAAGTGTCGGATGGTGAATCCAAACGTGTCTGTGTAACGTTTTCACAGGAATAAACACACGCCCCTGTCTAACTGTGATTAAAGTCTGATTAAAGTCACACATGTGAGCCTCGCCTGTTCCTTTGAACACCATCAACAGAGCATGAGCACATCTGTTTGATCCACTTCAGCATAAAACCAACAAATTCTATATCTGCAGTTTTATTAATTCATGTGTCCACGTGAGTGAGGGCGCAGCTCACTTCGTGTTCTGCCTCTTGTCAGCTCAGCATCAACATTTGCTTTGGATCAGAGAGGTGAGGACATTTTGAAAGCAGTCACTGTTTATCACGGAGACCCCCAGAGAAAAGCAGAGTAATGGCAAAATAATGATTTTCAATCCCACCCCAGTGTGTTTGGATGGCTGTGTGTGTACATACGACCCAGGAGTTGGCTGTGTGTGCACTGCTGGAGGTTACACATCAAATCAATCAGCCTGTAACCTGACAAACTGGTTCAAGAGATGATCTTGAACAGTAAAACATGTTTCTGGTTTTTTTAGAGTGCACTAATGCAAACATAAACTTTCCAGCATTATTTGAAAGATTCCTGAATTTAAACACAGATTTTGTTTTGTCCAAATCTTCCTCCAACTTTACCCACAATGCAATTTACCCAACTCTATCCTGCTGGACTTCACATGGCTCGCTCTGTGGGGCCAACTCATCAGCGCCCAGTGAACAAATTAGGATGTTTATACCAGTTAATGGTCTAATTAGTCTCACAGTTAACAGATCACCATGTAACACCAACACACCTGATAACATGCTGTATCATCAGCATCAGCTGTAAAGAGTCGCCTTCAGTCGCCTGATCCAGATCGGTGAGACACAAACAGCATGACAGGCTGCTCTAAATGATCGCACTCGGAGCAGCTGCATTTTTCATCTCTTTTTATCATAAACCTACAGACACAGATCTATTGTGCATATGTGGAGCACAGATTTCAGGCACAATTAAACACGTATGTAAAGAGCATGAGCAGCTTACTGTCCCACAGACATGGAGAATCTATCAGGCAGCGTTGATAGAAAAGGGACGTTGCTCCGCTGAACACCAACTTCTTTGTATTTCAGAGCAAAACTTTCCTTTTATTCAGCAGCCTCTGATACGATCTCCCAGGTCGCCTCTGGAGAATCAATAAAATTAGCCGTATTTTTTTTTAACCTTGTTATCTGCTATTGAGATAATTGGAGCTGATGAAAGCTGAATAAAAGCAGCACGTAGCACTAAGTGCGCTGAATTAATGGCAGCAGCTGAAGCACTCAGTGACAGGTTGAATGATCATTACAAACACAAAGGGCACGTACTGAATTACTCCGACAACACAACACTCCCCGCAAGAGACGTCACGGCTGAAATATCAGCAGCTGGCAGGCGCCGTGTGTTTGATAGCCTTTTATTACATGTAGTGATTTTCACTTAATTAAGGGAATATTTGGCCCGCGGCATCAAATAAAATCGTACTGCTCTTAATCATGATTGAATAACATAATGTCTTTGTTTGACTTGGACACCTGTCTCAGCAGCAGACAGAGACCTCGTCCCCACACGGCTTCTTTATCCAATCGGAAATTAAACTGAACAATTAAACCACTTCTACCTGCTCCACCACAGCTGCTTATGTTACATCCTGCCGCTCAGCACGAAATCCTTCAGCAAAACAAACATTAAAACTTTCCAGGAAGAAAATGATTTCTGCAGAAAACCCTGGGCTCACAGTCAGCTCGGCCCAGTTTTCATCAGACTGCCTCAAGTACAATTAAAGAGAAAAATACATCATATTAGCAGCTACATGTGGGAAAATCAGATTTACTGTCAGATCATTAGCTATAAAAATTTAGAAAAAAATGACACTGTTTTCAGTAAGAGGCCAAAAATGGCAGAGAAGCTTGTTAATCATATGAATGCTCTAACAGTCGCCATGTTGGCCTCTGACTCACATTAACCTAAACTCCAAATACAGGCAAAGAGGTGGAGCAGAGGCAAAGGCAGGAAGCTGGCACTGAAGTCGGCCTTTTTAACAAAGAGACTCTATGGAGGTTGGCTTCGATCCAGCCCCTAGAGGCTGCAGGCTGAACTGCAGTTTTTATCACTTTGCATGGGATGTGTTGCTGTGTTGATGTCATATCACAGAATTTCTACACAAACCTCCAAACATGTGCAGTGGTTTGGAAAAGAAGAGTTAGACCAGAAGCAGGTTTTCATCTTGCACACACACACACACACACACACACACACACACACACACACACACACACACACACACACACACACACACACAGGCTGATCACACTGATTAATTAGTGTAGCATTCAAACCCACACTGCAGTGCTTCATGTTCTCTGGAAACACACACATGCTGCACTTAAACCACATAAGGCTGTTTGACCCATGCAAATAATTTGTTTACACACAGTAAAGGCAGCTCTCGGGGTAGTAATGGGAAAGTGTGTGTGTGCGTGCGTGCGTGCGTGTGTGCGTGTGTGTGTGTGTGTGTTCCAGCTGTTCTGCTGACAGCAGCATTTCTCTGGGAAAAGCTAATTGATGAATGCATCCAGTAAATATGAACATCCAAAGGGAATCAGCTGATTAGTTTTGTGTGTGTGTGTGTGTGTGTGGGGGGGGGGGGGGGGTTTGGGGGGTGTTGCACATGGTTTTCATACGTAAATGTAAAAATGGTCATTCATTTTGCCACAGATCAGCTGATTAGAAGAAAAGCGTGTGTTTGTGTTACATATCTCAGTATCTGGGTTTACTTCAGTGTTATTAAAAAGTCTCAGAGACTTTCTTAAAAACCAGCGAGACGAAAAGCAGCTGCAGAACATGACGGGAGAAATTATCAGAAATTATGTTATGGATTGTTTCATAAACACTGCTACAACGACACACACACACACTCACACACACAGTTTGCATTGGATACAATTTAAACGTGTTTTAAGTGGATGTTTTGTGTGTTATTTGTCGTCATCCTCAGGTCTTTGTCTCTGTCTCTCCTTCCTCTTTTATCTGAGTGAACTTTATCTCCGTCAGTCTCTTTGTTCCTCTCCATCTTTGCTTCAGTGATTTATGAGTTGACTCGTCTCAAAGTGTTGAACTATGGCTTCCTCTTTCTTTCTTCCTCTTTTGTTTTTTCCTCTGTCTCAGACACTCTCACTCACTTCACCCACTTTGTCTCCCTTTATCATCACAAAAAGAGCAAATTTACAGGAACTTAAAGTGGACGCCTCAGTGGGTTTAAAAGCTAAAGCATTTCCTTGGATGGACTTCCTCTTTGAGCTTCACCATCATCTCGGCCTTATTAGGAAGGAGCTGCTTCCTGTCGGTCTTTCCAGCTGGTTCCTATATGAATCGTTACTGTGTGTTTTAGATTAGAGAAGCTGAACGCTCAGTTCACAAAGTCTGACGACAGAGAACTTAAAAAAAAAAGAGAAGCGCCTTCAGACTCACACTGAGGAGGCTGTCACTTTGTCTGAATTTAACTTTTTGTCTTCCTGGAAATGAATGTGTTAATGTGACAGTAAACAGAAACCGAAGCAGATTTTCTTCCTTCTTTTCTGCCAGCCTGTTTGAAGTGCAGTCAGATTCACGGTGTTGATAAGAGCGCAGCAATCAGCAGCAGTGATACAGGAGGCCGCCCTGGCTCCCACTAAAAACAAACTCCTCTTTCCTTTTTATCCTTTTCCTCTTTACAGGGCAGTTAAAACTTTCATCAGAAAACCAGCCACATGTGCCTCCTGATAACATGACAAGAGCTGCATACAGAGGCAGCCAAAACAGACTCACAGTGAATACCCTCATTTTACAGTCAGCTGTTTTTAGTGGCTGACAGAGGCTCAGGTGGTGAGAGCACAGTTACATGCCCCAAAAGAACGAGCAGGACTTTTCATACTGCATAGGAATTATAAAAAGTGGGGTTTCGTGGCAGATGAATTTACGGTTTTGCTTGTTCGCCCAAATACCCGTTTCTTGAATGAATGATGATAACGAGCTGATAATGTTCAGGGAGGAGGGCCTGTATGTGTTCGTAGCATGATAATAGATTGAACTATAGGTCTGACAGACAGTTTTAGAATAGAATAGAATAGAATAGAAGTACTTTATTCTATTCTATTCTATTCTATTCTACAGACAGTATTATTTGACCTGTAGTGGAGAAGCTGTTCTGCATTGAGCAGAAAGAAAAAGGTTCTGCTTAGAGAAGGTGAAATTTATCACGGAGTGTGTAACGGTCAGTTTATATTTGTAAGTTATTCATGCCATCGATCGGCTCCCAAGATGCATCAGTTCCTCTTCCATACATGCACATGTAAGACTCTTTGAAACAGTGTTATTGTGCAACCAAACGTATGGGGAGTCCAAAATGTCCAATTAAACTTCATCCAAACCCTGTGTTTAATTTAATTAGGTACTTTTAAAGCTTAACCCCAACAACGTGTGAAAAGTGATGTCATGAAGCTCGCTGCAAAAGTAAAGCCATCATGAATACCAGGCTGCTTACAGAGTCTGGAATCCAGTTATCATCCGCCCCTTACAGCCAAATGTTGCTCTGCATATCCGGCTTAAACCGACCCGTGTGTGTGGTTCTGATTATCAGACAAACATTCACACACCCTTGATGATGGTGATCACACTCACTGAATATTTATGGAGGAGTCACAACATCACCGACAGTTAGCAGGAAAATCAGTGACAGCCGACAGTGTCATCGTCTCTCAGACCAGCGGCGACCATGTGACCATGTGACCATGTGACCATGTGACCATGTATGGATGTCTGCAGACCAACATGTCGATCTGACTGACGCCCGGTTTAGTCATATTCACACAAAAACATACAGGAACCACAGATACACAAACAGAAACACACACACACACACACAGAAACACACACACACACACACTCTCCCACTCGTGCCCACAGCCACATCCCCTGAGTGAGTCCATTTCCTGCATCAGACCTTCTTTTTCATTTCTACTTTTATGGTTCTTGTTTCATTATGTTGTGCAATTCATTATTTTTATCCCAAAAAATCTGACTAAATTAAACCAGAGTGCATTTCTGGATTTAACACTGTGTGTGTGTGTGTGTGTGTGTGTGTGTGTGATGCATGCAGCAGAGGTACACGGCCGTGAGACTCTGGACTTTACATTATCAGATCATGAAACACCAGCCAGCACACAGCACTTTGAGACACGCCCACATCTACACACTGTGAAACATAATAACACACACCGTTATGGTAAAACCATTCCCACCACTGCCTCAAGTCCTCAATAATCATTTCCTAATAATTCCCAATGGGGGAGTAAACCTCAGGAACAAAAACCTGCAGCTGTTAACAACACTAATGTGAAGCTCAGGCTCAGGACACAACAGCAGAACATTTTAAAACGCTTCAGCAGCCCGTGTGCTGTATGAGATCTCTGACCTCTGACTCCTGATGACAGACGTCTGGGCTCAATAAATTTGGATTTCTTAAGTTGTTTTGGTAATTTTAGACCAAGTAATAGATACTAAAGAAGCCATGTGCTGCTCACTGTTGAAAATCCTTTAACCCTAACCGAACACGTGTTCGGTTAGGGTTAGGATGCATGTGGATCTGATTTCTAATGGCAGCCACACAGGTGTCTGATCAGAGGCATATAAAAACATCATGATGAAGGAGCTTTAGCAGGACCAAATCAATCAATAAAGACTATGTCGAGTCAGCAGAACTTTTAAGGACTTCAACATTTTCCTCCTCTTAATAATAGCTTCCCTCTTTTTTTAAACAGGCCCGTTGTGTTTAGACTGACTGCAGGATAATGGGCATCATTAGGCTGTTATTAGTGCTGTCGGTGGACTCTGCTCGGAGCTGTTTGATGTGTGCCTGTGAAGGATGATGGAGCTCACAGACCAGGTGTTCCTCCAGACGCAGGTCAAACAGGACCTGACACAACTCTTCAGTTTGTTATTATTGGAACTTTCTGTTAATTCATAATGCTCAAAAATGTCAACACAACCAGATACAACACAAACCCACAGAGGTTCGCATTAGGACACTGGTTAGGAGGGATGACCAGGTCCAGCCCCACTGACTCACTGTTAAGGCTTTTGGCATAAAAAATCTAACAGTGGCTGTTTGAAGTGAAGGAACTGAAGATCAATCAATCCGTCTGTGGTGAGAGAAGCTGCTATGACATTTTTAAGCAAACGCTGCTTTGTCCTTCTTGTTTTCCTTTTAAATAAAGACTATACAGACCAGCAACAGGTTGGCTCTTGGTGCTCATGTTTCTTTTTAGCACAAGAAGAGCACAGGTGTGAAGAAGGAAAGGTGGCAGCAGTCTGCATGTGTTTATGTCCCTCAGCTCTTATTCAATTTTCAAATTTTTCTGATATGTAAGTATGTATAAAACATCAATAAAACCAAAGGATTTGGTTTAAATTCTACAAAGTAGCTTGAATTATCGTGAACAAGCTTCATTTTTACTGCTTTTACAAATAAGTATCATAAACAGGCTCGTAACTCAGCTCATAATGAGATACATGTGCTGTATTTTAGATTTATGACTTTGCTCTACATGCATCATTTTTTTCTCCCCAGGAAGAGAACACAGTCTTACTGGCTCTTCCAGCAGGCCTTCAGCTCAGTGAAAGTTTCTGCTGTCTTCAGAGGGTTATCATCATCATCATCAGCAGCAGCAGCAGCAGCAGCGTTTGGCGACATCAAAGCGAAGCTGCGGCGGCTGATAGCCCGGCTGTGATCTGACCGCACTGACTTTCCTGTTTCTGCCTCTCAGGCACGGGTCCATTTGAAGTCAGTCATTTGGCAGAAAACTAAACAAGCCCCCTGTTAACTACCTCACTTACTGCTGTTTACAGAGCCACTCTGTTGAAAAACCACCAAACTGCTGCAGAGGCCACACGGCCCCTCAAAAACCAAACAGCGGCTGAGTGAGCGCTTAAAACCTGAAACACATTCACAGACTGTTACAGACAGAAGAAAAAGGAGCCAGAAAACACTGATTCAAATGAACTGAAACATAATGAAAAACTTGATTTATTATTAATAAGATGAGAACTGTTTTTAACTAGCATTAAATAATTCTTAGCAGCCTGGGATTGGTGGATCTGATTGGTTGATCTGATTGGTTGAGCTGTGATAGAAGGTGAGTGACAGCTGACCTTACAGATGGTTCTGTAGAACAATAACTCTCCGTCCACACTACAAGCAGAGTCCAAACCCTCAAAGGAGTTTTCATTTCTCACTTACTGTAAAACTGAGCACAGCCTTAGTTCAGGCCATGAAGTCACGCTCTTTCCAAATTTGTGTTAATCAGCTGAGTGCAGCTGATCTGGAAGCCAGCTCACATCAACGGGTGGCTCAGCTGATTCTCCACGACGCATCTCATCAGAGAAAGCTCATACAGGGAGCTTATTTTATTTTAACTGCTCTTCCTCCGAGCCGCCTCCCACTCCGGGTCTGACTTAATCAATGCCATATCTGTTATCATGGGGGTCTCTGCCTTAGGCTTTCCATGTCTGCACGTGGATCAGCGGGGAAGTCCCACAACCCCAAATATGACTGAGGAAAATCCGCTTCCCTTTGGGTATAGTGGTCCTGAAGAAGGAGTTTGATTGGGATCAATGAAAACAGGACGTTTACCTGCTGCTCTCAACAACCATCAGTCACATCTGAATGTTTGTCAGATCACACTGTGAAGACTTTGTTCCTTTGGAGTCAAACAGTTACGGCTTTCAGATGTGATTTGTGACTTCCTGTGACACTGCAGAAGAATCTGAACAAATGGAGTGAACCCACAGTGTGTCAGCAGGAACTGGATCCAACATTCTGACACAAGACAGCTGTGGAAGAGAACTCTGCTTTGTTCATCTAATCAACATTTTCTGCAGTTCACATGGAAAACAGTGATGTCCTGCAAAGTAAACAGGACGCCAACATTTTTCAATTTATTCATTTGTCAAACACTGTCTGCTCGCAGCTGCACAAATGTGAGGATTTCCTCATCTGTCCTTATCTCCCATTTATATACAACATATGACGGCAGCTACTGTACTACTGTACTGTTTAAGACAGAGAAGGAGGTCTGACGTTCAGTCATATAGCAAGCAAAATGTCTGCAATATTATGGATGAAAAAAAAACTGGTAAGAGATCAGTGAATAGTTTTAGCTGTAATAAAGATGAAGAGCTGATTTGAGAAGCTGGTACCTCACAGTCTGATTTCTATCAACAGGACTCTTCCTTTTATGAGTTAAAACCTTTAACCCTTAGACTACAACTTTCAGCAGTGAGGAACAAAAACTGAGACAAAGTGAGGAAGAGGAGACGTAGTTATCTCTTATCTGAACTGACGCTCTGATGAGCAGACAGTGAGCGATGTATTGACAGATTAGATGCTGTCGTCTGATCCCTGAAGGTGAAAGGTCGCCCTCTGCCTTCTGCAGACATCAGCTCTGCACTTGACCCACATCTCCTCTGAGGTTTAACAGTGTGGGTGGTATACACACACACACACACACACACAGATCCTTATGCGCACTTTCACCTCACGTTCACACACTCATTAGAAGTGCTGCTTAAATCTTAAATCCAGTGAAGCACTCTGAAATTATTCTCTGTGCAGATTAAAATATTTTCAGACAGAAATTCAATCCCCTCCTTCAGCTACTGGAAGAAAGAAATCAACTCTGGTGGGCAGCAGAAATAATGAAAATCTCCCTCGCTCCATTTACACCGGAATGTCTCTAAAGCCGCATCTGACAACGGATCAAACTGTTACAAGGATCTGAGGACAGATTAATACAAAAAAATAACATGGATCACCATTGACTAACACCTGCCTCGACTACGATGCCTTCTTCTCTCTTTCAAACCGCACTGATCCGACTGCACCACCAGCCTTCAGGACGTCCTCCTGCAGACCAGTAAACATGAGTCTCCTCTTTGAACTGATGTGACACTAACATAACTATACCATCATTACATCAGAGAGCATAAAAACATCAGAAACTGGTGATGGCTCAGTCTTTTAAGACGGAGGGGAATGGCATTCCAGCAAATTTAAAAAGCTAATTCCACCACATGAAGCTTCAGTGCATCATCACAACACGTTCGATAACATAATATGAGCTATACTCACTGGCTTCAGGTCACCTCTCACCTTTCAAGAAAAAAAGATGGACATCATTAAACTAACCAGCAGGGCCCACACAGGAGAACACAACGCTAATGAGGTGTATTCTAAACACCTTCAGCAGGCCAGGCCTTCTGCTTTGCCTGCAGACACAAAGCGCCTCCTGTATCTGTCTGTTATCCAGTGATGAAGGACACCAGCCTGCTTGTGATAAGTTGTAGGTTTTCTTTTCATATAATTAATGGGAGGTTTTCAGAAAACTAAATAAACCTGCAGCATTACTCCTCTGTGTGTGAGGTTGAAGTGAATGTAATGAAGATGAATGGGGACTCCTGCACACACAGATCCCTTTTAAAAATGTTTTCTTTTCACTAATCTGATTTAATGGATCAACATCACCTGCTGCACCCAAATCACTTCAATCTGAAGGCTCAGCTGTCCACAGACGACAGAGGAGCTGCCGCTGTGTGGTCCGTGAGTTACCACATCATCACTATTTTAAACAGATTGTGACAGAGAGACAGAGCACTGGTGGAAGGAAATGATGGAAACCTGTGAAAATGCTGAATGTGAACCCCTGTGCTACAGTTTGTGGATGCAGTGGATCAGCAGAAGCAGCCTGAGCTCAGAGAGGGAAATATTCACATCATGAAAATGAAACCAGGGTATTAAAAGTAAAACTGTGGGCCATCTGCACTGCGGCATAGTGGGCTTTAGATAAATCACTCACCACAGACCACAATGTCTCAAACTAGAGGCTGAGAACAAACAGAGTTGGCGTACAGAAGTGTGTCTTACTGAGTAAAACTCAACAGCGGAGAAAAGCTGGATTTCCAAAAACATGGAAATATGTGATATAATGAGAAAACAAAGCTTTACAATGGCTCTCGTTCACAAGCCTGAAACTACAGATTAGGTTCGAAGGCGTTGCAGTTTGTTAGGACAACAGGAGGGATCACGCTCAGAGCTTTTCTCCTGATTGAAACCAGCTGCTTCTGGTCCAAGAGTCAAAACCTGAAACTTTGATCTCCATCCTATGGAACAGAGAACCCAGGCTGTCACACACACACACACACACACACACACACACACACACACACACACACACACACACACACACACACACACACACACACACACACACACACACACACACACACACACACACACACA
>JAVQJX010208956.1:0-11289 GCA_036025115.1 Ambassis agassizii
CCCCCCCCCCCCCCCCCCCCCCCCCCCCCCCCCCCCCCCCAGGCCAGGTCTAATCTTTTGCACCCTGAATCAATCATGTCTGGCTAATCATTTTCCTGTTAGCAGATGGGAAAATAACAAGGCTGATCAATCCAAGCTGCACAGTTGCTGTACACTATCTGGTGATTTACCGCTCTTTGTCTCATGTATCACGCCACAAACCAGACTGTGGAAGACTAGGAGACTGGGAGAGAGGCACAGAGAGCTCTGCTAAAGGACTTAAGCAATATATGAAATATGGAGAGGCTCTTTTAAGCAGACTACTGTGCTTCCTTTTTTTTTTTATAACTCCAGCCAAGCTGAAGGTGTTTACAAGGCCAACAGGCCCCAAATACAGAAGACATTTTATTCATTCTTTCCTGCAAAAAAAGGAGAAAGACAGCCTTTGAATTCTGATATTTAAGCATATATTTAAATGAAAACTCAACAAGCAATTAGCATCACCTGCCAGTGTCAACAGTCTGACTCTGTTCTGTTCATTTGGTACAGCAAATAGAGCCTTTCCGTAATCTGTGCACAGGACACACTATATAAACAAGATGTTTTGATGGAGTCAGCCTGCTGTAACCAGCATGTCCCACCAGGCCAGGGTGAGATCAAACTGCCCTGAGGCTGTTCGTAACACATCTCTGCTCATACATGAGGTTATTTCCGTGGGGAAAAGTGCTGCCTGGTCACCCTGAGAACCAAGACCAAGTGTTACAGGCCTCCAGGGACACCAGGTCCTCTAGCTAATCCCTGGAAGGGAACAGGGAGCTCCAAACAAGGGGGCAGTGTGTGCACTTCAGACACACACTGGTCACTATAGTTTAGACTTTGGAGGAAAAACATTACAATTAATTAGAATTAACAAATCTGATGTATTTTCGGCATACCAGTTTTTTTCCACAAATTAAAATACTTTACTCTGAATTGTGCAAAACAACAAAAGTCATTTTCTCATCTTCACTGTTAAAGGACAGGAAAGCATAAAACAGAACTGATTTCTGTTGCTTTCATAAGGTCTCCAGCAGCTATTTAGATGTAACAGGAAAAAGTGATCACAACAGGCAAAACAAAAATATATGCAACTAGCGATAAGTGGTTGCAGCAATCCAACTACACTGAAAACCGCTATTCTAACATATAATCAAAAGAGAAGCCTCAAAAGGTGGCACACATTGACAGCTCCATAAACTACTGTTAAACTTAAAAGGAACTTGTTAAGAAGCTTGACAGAGATTGCTGCGGATTTCTCTCCCACCACTCTCCTCTTTCTGCCCCCTTTTCATCCGCTCTCACTCTCCCATACGCAGTTCTTTCTCTTTGAATGATTCCAAGTGACATGTTTCCAGTTCCTGGCCCCTTAACAGTGTCAATTAAAGCAAGAGAGAGAGAAAGAGAGATTGAGTGGGTTCCAGGGTTTTGGCTGCAGCGCCGCTCTCTTCAGTCCTCTAATCCAGAGACCTGACATTCAGCCCAGCACAACAACCCTGGGAGCACTGGGAATCAAAGGGCTTCACACAGACTTTAGGAAGGGGAAGGGGAAAGTGGGCAAGATATCTGAGAGGTGGGCACCACCAAAAAGATACAATATTGAGAGAATGAACATAAAAAAAGATGGAGGGGAAATGACAGGAATGTGCAAAAAAGAAGAAGGAGACAAACAGGCAAAGGAAGGATAGATTATGAGTGACAGCGAGCTGAAGAGAGAGTCTAACAGTGAGTGGAGGACGAGAGGCGCAGAGTAAAGGGTTAGAAGCTGTGAAGCAAAGAGTGCTGCCAAGTCACACACTGACTGAACTTACAACAAGCTGGAAGCTGAAAAATGGTTAAAATGCTCTGAGGCTCTTACATTCTGAGCAACAAGCCAGGCCAAATATCTGCATGTGGAAACAGCCAAAGAACGAATCATAAAGTCAAACATAAAACCAACACAATCACTGTCCAGATGGCTACAGGCTGAAGTTGTTTTGGGTTTGTAGGATATTTGGGGCTGATTTGGGGCCATTCCGGTCATTTCAAAACATTCGGAATGAGTGCTGCTTTAATTAAGTGAACGCTCTTTGAAGTCTGATAGCCTTTCATGCCTCCTGCTGAAGTGATCTACCTGCTTTCACTCCTCAGGGACCCTCTGTTGTAGTGCAGAGAGCCACCATGTGGCCTCAGACTGTAAACCAACTCACATACCATCAATTCTTTTCTCTTTGGCTCCACCTTCTGGTTGCTAATAGGAAATGAAGGAACACTTAAGAAATGTAATTATCTGTCCAGAATCTGACCCACAAATTATGTTAACAATATAATACAATTATGGGTATCTTTTTTCCGGGTGATATTGCCTGGATCAGTAATGTGGAAATGTGAGAGAACCATTTCCTTGATGGTCAGAACACAGGGTAAATAAGATAAATCAATAAAAAGGACACTTGAAAAACTGCTCTCTGTAGCTGTAACGCTCACCTTTTTTGAGGAAGCCCAGCTGCAGCAGCAAACTGACACAAAAATCTTTAGTTTTGAAGAAATGCTCTTCTAATATTTGAAATCCAGCTCTCACTAACCTGTTTTCATTGTCCAGAAAGACCGAGCAGCTACTTTCGCAGAGCGCCTCGCTGACAGGAGACAAGCAGAAGGGGGACGAAAATGTGTCCGAGTCTGATCCCATGGTGCTGTCTCGGCTCACTTCATCTGACAGCTCACAGGAGCCCTCATTGCCCTCCTCCCCAGCTGAGGGGAGCAGCTGTTGGTGTGGGGAGGGATCTCCTCCAGCCTCTGCCACTAGGCCGTGGCTGTCTGTGGAGGTGCTGCTGGTAATATGCCTCTCTTCATCCTCATCTTCCTCCTGGGCTGCCGGGGGACGGGAGTGGGGTCTGGAGGAGATGTTGGTTTCAAAGAAACATCAATATCATGCATAATACTGACAACTATTTTTTTAAATCTCTGTACTTAGTGCTGCTACTATAACTGCATGTTTTTGCAATATGGACCATTTGATCAAAAATAAGACAATAAGGTTAATTTACTTTTTTTATTTGAATTTGGAGAAAATATTTAAATGTAACTTTTTGTACCGTCTGCCTCTGCGCCTGGTGTTCCTGCGCACTGGTGAGCTCTCTGGAGTGATGTATCGCAGCGCCTCTTCATCCTGCCTCTGGATGCGGGAGTTGGGAACCCAGGTCAGAATCAGAGTGGTGCCAAGGCTTTCATCCTTCTCCAGGTGCACACACAGGTAGCCTGTAGGGGGCAATAAAAACCAACAGGAGTAATTATATTATTTTAAGTGAGGGAAACTGCACAAATGTATTGTGAGAGCACATAAAAGAGGTGTGTAACAGCACAGGCAAGAGTGAAGAAAGGTCAATTAGCAACATAAAAATTAATGATTGTCTAAACTCTTTAAGTAGAAGTGAGGGTGCTATAAAAGCAAGGTGAAGCTGAGAGCAGCACAGTTCGCCCACACCCATCTCACCTGGGTGGTGCTCAGCCAGGCCGGGCAGGGGCTCTGCAGGGTGCACGCAAACATTATTCTTGGAGAAGATGATCTCGCCGTCTAGGCCTGAGCGTAGCGATGAGCCCCCTGCCCCGGGGTTAAAGGTCAGGAGGTCGGAGGCCTTGGAGGAGGCACGCCGTAGGAGCCGACCCAAAGACATCTCCTCAGGCACTGGGACACTGGGCCCATCCTCTGAAAAGGAAGTAAAACAGAACAGTAAAAAAAAAGCAGCAGACAAACCAAAATGTGAAAGATATAAGGGAAAAACGTCAGCAGGTAAAAATTTCAAGAACATTGTGACACAACATGGCTGCTGAGATGCTCACTCACACTTCACCTCCTCTTGTCACATGTGTGCTGGTGTTCTCTGCAGTGTCCTTACTGCAGCGCTCCCTCTCCCTCCTGTACTTGTTCAGCACTTCTCTGTGCCACATTTCCTTTACTGTGCACCTGCACCTACTCACACACCTCTGAGTATACAGTACCAGTGTGTAACCAAGAGAGTTCCACCTTTTACAAATAATACCCAAACATACTGGTGTGTGCACAGACACAAAGACGTGAGCAAACATACTTCACTGCATCTGTGTGAAATTCCAAGCACTTATCAGTAGCCAGCAGATGTCATCAACATTATAGCACTGGGCTGGGATCAATGTGTCACTCCAGCAGTCTTGACTGCTTCAGAACACTGATGAAATAAACCAAGGGTTTCTAGTTGAAAAGCTTGAAGGGCATCTTACTCTGGAGGCTGAAAGACAGCTGAAGACATACGACATACATCTGTACAATCTTGTTTTTTTGTTGGCTGAGCAGTCTTACACATACTCCCCTCTCCATCTGAGGAATGTTCCCTCCCTTTTTTCCCATAGAGGGCATGTTTACCTCTGCTTGATTATACAGGCACCCCACTTCCTGATGCCAGTCCACAGACAGGAAGTCTGCTGGCACGAAATACAGGCACAACCCCAGAGGGAAGTCATACTGTGAAGTCATCATTTAACTTTTAAAAAAATGGAGGGGCTGAAACTACTTAATTGAACAAGTGAGTGTAAATAACACATTGTCTTGTTTGTCTTCCAATCCATTTAATGTTTTTAGCTTGTTCCTAGTCTGGAAACATCTAATAAAAGAACGGGTTGTCAGGTTTTCTTGTCCACTATTCTTCTATCCTACAACAGGCGAATTCCTACATCTACATTTACTGCTTCAAATACAATAAGCTGAAAATAAAAATAAAGGACTAAGTCAGCATCTTCATACTCCAAAATGCTGCAGGATACACAGGAAAACATGCCAACTGAGTATAAAGCACATAATGACTGTCTTGGATCTTAAACATGACACAGAGCTATAAGTAATTCACTGTTGAGCTGTTACACAGTGGTTATTTTGGTCTGTGTGTGATTACAGGGTAGGCGAGGTCAGATTCTCATTGGGCTGCCTGTTAAAAAGACCGTGTCCTCTCACTCCATCCTCCTCACTCCATCTTTAATTCTGTCAACACCTCCAGTGCACTCATACTCTGCCTCTCCTCTCTGACCTTTAAGTGTTTTATCAAATGACTTAGGGCTGACACAGCAGCGTGGACTCTACTCCAGTCCCTCTTTGACCTATAAAATAAGAAGAGAAACTTTTAACAAGAACATGAAACCTTACGCTGTGGACGTTACAGAAGTCACAAACATCCAGGGTTTCAGTTTCTCACCTCTGTGCAACAATAATTAACTAGTCATCCTGACATTTGAATGGAGGAGTGAATACTGAACACCCCTTTTATCTGCAGAGTATACTAATGCCTGGAGCTGCAAAAAGGAAATCAGCCACAGAGAAGCCTGAAAAACAAGGCTCTTGTGGACACTTCACAGTCTCTGTAAGTTATGAGGAAACTTCATGCATGACTTAGTGGGACATTGTGAAGACAGATGAGGCTTTGTTACATTTAGAGACACATATTGGGCTAAAAAGCATAAGAACCTATTTGTTTTTCTGGACAAAATCGTATACTGAACTGTGTGTAACTATGTGGCCTGCTGCTTTAATCATGTTAAAGGGTAAAACAGCTTTCCAAGAAGATGCTTCAACCATCATATGTCATCGTAGAGAATGAAGGACAAAAAAAAAAGAAAAGAAAAAGGTTTAACATTCTGTAAAGAAAACACACAGACTAATCACCACTTAAATCTGTTATCAGTTTGAAAACTGACAACAATATTCTAACATTGCGAGTACTACAAATTAGGGACTCCAAAAAGCGATGAACCTTACATGGCTAATCTGCCAAAAGCTCAGCAATAATGCAGCCATGATGTGACAATAAACTAGCAAACAAACAAACAACACTACCATTGAGCAGTCTTCACAAAACTCACGGATTTGACAGTCAGGTCCCTCACTTTTTGGTGTCCCCTGGAAACATTTCCATGTGCTACTTGAGCCTGTTTTCCATATGTGAAGCTACAAAAAAAAAAAAAATCCAGGACAGAAAAGCTAAAAGAGGTTTGACACACTAATTTGGAGCAGTAGTACTAATACAGTAGTTGTATTCTTTATTTTTCTACCATTGAAAGGCTTGTTTGTGGCCTTTCCCTGTCCTGACTGTGGCGGGACAAGCCTCAGTAGTGACAGTGTAGAAGAGGCGTGCCAAGATGCCGGGGCTCCATCAGCTATCAGCATCCGCCTGACAGGAGGAGGACACACAGGCCCGTGCTTGTATCCACTGCGGGGTTTCTGGCCCGAGCAAGAACTCCATCTGTACCACCTTGAACATAAATATTTTAGTTGAGCTCCCCACACTATGGCCGAAAACGTTGACTAGTAACATGCCATGGCGTTTAAATGTTTGTTTTAGCAGCACGCTACTATTTTTCGCTCACAGTGGTGACATGTGTCCTCCCTCACCGTTAACCACACACCTGTTCAGGCAGCAGAAATGAATGAAATAACGAGCGGCATGTAGAGAAACGGGGCCAAGCAGCAGAGCTCTCACCTTCAGTCCTGCCGCAGGAGTCTACAGGCCATACCGGACAAACATCTCACCGCACCGGCAGCGTGTCAAAAAGCATGTAGCGGCGCTGTCTGAGCCTCTTTAATCCCAGATTTAGCTCAGTTTTTAGTAACTGTGCTCTTGTTGTGATCCCTGTGTTGTCCGAGAGTGACACGGCTGCTGTTTCTGATGCGGAAAGGGCACTTCCGGTTTGTATTTTCAAAATAAAATTTGATGCCTTTGGTTTGTAACTCTTCGGGGGAGATGTGCGTTTTATTTTGTATTTGTACTTCCTTGCTTTTATCGAGTGATTTACATCTTACTTAACTATCCAGCTTCAAACCAATCCCCTTAAATTCCGCCGTTTCCGGAAGGTTTTTTTCATCCACACAAACTGGGAGTCGTAAATGTAACGTTGAAAACACTAATAGACAAATGTTGCATTGTGGCATTTGAAAAATGCAAACAAACGTATCTTTACATAATCCAAAAGTCGGCATCCGTCCCAGCCTATCATAGATGCTGCTGACCCTATTCATCATGTGACGTTTAAAGGTCACTGACAAAAGCCTGGATGCAGTCGCTCCATCGGGACCAGACCTGGAGTCAGGGCATCTCCTCACACACATCTAAACAATTAAAAACTGTCAATGAAATACGTGGCTCGCTTCTTTGCTAAAAATAAACACAAAATTTACACCGTTTTTATCATATGATCAATTCTGAGTTTTAAGAATAAAAATATTCCAAATCAAATCATCTAAATGTTAATATTTATTCAAGTCGCTGGTTATTTTCATGCTAATACAGACAACAATGATAATGAAACAATCCAATCTAGACAACTTATTTTTTTCACTATTTTATTTATGTATAAAAATAAGTATAATTTTCAACAACAACAAAAAAACATCATTAAAAAACTATACAAACTGATTCAGTGTTGTAGCTAGCAGCAAAACTTACCAAACCAACCAACCTAGAAATACTACAACAATGGCTTCAGTGTTTTATCATTATTGCACTGACATTTTTACAAGCAGAATGCATAGTAAACTCTGATATGATTGCAGTGTCACTGCAGAAAAAAGCCAGAGCCGGTGACAATCAGCTTGTCAGAGTGCCCACTGGACAGAAAAAGCCTCTGACATGGGTAAGGCAAGGTCAGCCACTGTCAGAACCTTTGGGAAGAGAAAGACAGACATGTGGACTGGCTTGATACAGCAGAGCAGACACATGATGAGTAGTGGGTCAAGTAAAAAAAAAAACAAAGCTCACCTTGGTGTCAGTGCGATATGTGAAATCAGAGACCGTCTCCCCATTTGCTAACACATATCGAGGTGGTGAGGGAACCCCAAACACTCGGACTACTTCCAGCACTAGACCATCCAAGGCCCCATTCTGCTTGAGAGGGTCACTCACAATCTGAGACTGAAATAAAGGTTTTATTATAAGCCATTTGACCTCACTTGTAACACAGCAAAAGGCAAAGCACTGCCCCAGCAGCTTTAAGAAAAAAATGCAGATACTACGCATCTCTGCCTTACCTGTCCAGCTGTGAAGATAACATAACAATAATTTTGCATTTCAAAAGTGTCAAGGCTGTCCCCGTCATCCCAGAACAAGTCACCCCAGGCCCAGCCGCCTGCTGTGAGAGCCACCGTCAGGAGGAATGGGTTTCTGCGTGAGGCTGTGGTTGTCAAAGCAGGCTCCTTCACAACAAAAGGGAGATCAAAGAAAACATGATGCAAGTGTTTCAGCTAGTTTTCAACTTTTTAAGATTTCACTCAGGATGATATATATAGGTCAACACAAGTAGACAAGAAATTTCATCATCGTTTAAAAGTGATTTTTCTCATTCTCAGTGACACAACAGAAATTTCGAGCAGCTGACTTCAAACTAAATTGCATATTTAGAGGAGATATTCTCACCTGCTGGGGGATAATGTGTCCTTCCCTCACATGGATGTTGATATTGTCCAGAGGGGCAGGCAAGAGCAAGTACTGACCCTTACTGTAGAAAGGCTGGCCCTTAAGGGAGGAAAAACAGCAAAATAGAAACGGGTGAGAGTTGCGTGTTATCACAGGACACCTCAGACAACATTGAGGGACTCACGTTTTGCAGGCTGTACCAAGTGCCTGGGGGTAAGTATGCAGCCAATTCTACAGCACCTTGCTCTAAAACTGGACTGATGAGAAGTGAACTCCCCCACAGGAACTGTCGGTCTATGGTCTGACAGTTTGGGTCTGATGGAAACCTATAAGAGTAAAGAGTTGCAAGACTGCAATGAAGGCCATGAAAAGAAGAGAAGAATATTTATAAATGGAACACACATACTCCACGAAGAGAGGCCTGGCCACAGTGTCAGCAGACGTGTGAGCATGATGGAAGAGCGTGTAGAGGAAAGGCAGAAGGGAGTAACGAAGGCTTAATGCATCACGCATGGCTGCCTGGGCCTTCTGCCCAAATACATATGGCTCCTGAGGCTACAGGGCACACAGATAATGAGAAGGGATACAGTTACCTCTATTCATAATACATGAAACGGCTCTGAGGAACTGCTCTAGACATACTGGACAAAAAAACAGGCATCATGAAGCCCTATGAGAACTGTTGAAAAGACATTGTATGTGCAGGTCACTATAAAAGTGTCTGGTGTCTTTGACTCACAGCATTGGGTCTGTCATTATGGTTTCTCATAAATGGGTAGAAGGCCCCGAGCTGCATCCATCGAACACACAGCTCCTCTGTGGTGTCACCTCCAAAACCACAGATATCCGCTCCCACCAGAGGGACCCCAAACAGGCTGAACTGAAGCACGGCTGGGAGGAAACAGGTGCACAAAATCAGAGATGTGAAGTAAAAGTAGAACTACTTCACTGCTGTACTTCAGTATTAAAAAAACCCCCAGATACTTTACTTTATACTGTATACTGTACTTTATTGGAGCATTATTTTTTCTTCCTACTTCTGCTTTTACGTCACTACATATTCACAATGACTTGAATACTTTTACTCAGATAAATATTTTGTTTTTATGAGCAGCGGCGTTGTTACTCGTCGCACAGACAAACTAAGCCTTGACCTTAGCTTTAGCATCAGTCTTAGCACAGGATAAAGATAAATCGGAGGCTAATACTAATGCTGAGGCTAATGCTAAGACTGACGCTAAGGCTAATGTCAAGGCTAAAGCTAAAGTCAAGGATAATGCTAAGACTGATGCTAAGGCTATGGTCAAGGCTAATGCTAAGGCATTTGACTGTGGTTATGATTATCATTACTTAAAGGAATTTGTTTAGGATAAACAAATGACTGCTCTGTTCTAAACCACTCACTGCATTTACATAAGTAAAGAGACTGAAAATCCATCTCTGTGTCCTCTTTATTCATATTGGAATCATAAGTTGTGTTCTGGCCAACAACACTGTTGAAAACAAGTGACTAATACCCAAACAGTGACACATGTCCATTACAATGACAGTAATTAAATGACAAATTAACCAAAGTGCTTTCAGTCAAGAAAAGATGAAAAACTTAACGATGAAGGAAGATTTGTTCCTCACCGGGAATGGAGAATCGAAGCTGGTCCCAGTCACTCCTGACGTCTCCTGTCCACACTCCAGAAAACCGTCCAATGCCAGGGTAAGACGAGCGAGACAGGACAAACGGTCTCTTCTTCCGGACATTTACAAGAGCTCTGCGAATGGCAACCAATCAAACAGGATAGATATAGAACAAATCCCACATGGTACATGTTTAGCTAAAACATGACAGCAAGGTGATGAGACTCACTTCTGTAGTTTTAATATTTATGATTTCTCTGTCAAATGATGTCAAAGAAGGAGTTACAAACCTATCTTTTTTTTTTTTTTAGAAATTGCTACTACTTATGTTTACAAAACTCATTCGACTCACCTGTGTGTCGCATACACTTCTGTCAGTCCGTAGAGATTATGCAGGTTGTAGTGAGTGGAGATCCTCTGCTGAGCTGACATACAAAGAGTCCCTGAATTTAGCTGGTCTCCAACCACCCCTGTTAGCAGGACATTTAAGAAAGACAGAGAGGCTGTAATTTACTGCACTGTCCTGGATGAGGTAGTAAACAGATCATTGATTCAGTATTAGGTGTGTAATGATCGTAATAATAATAATAATACTGGGTGTGTAGGGTGGCTTCTCAAGATCGCTGTCAGGGCAGCCCTCAAATGAACCTTGGACAAAACTGGCTGGTTCATTCATATCCTGGGTGCAGCATGAGACAAAAACAAAATATTATTGTATGATTTGAACATGCAAAGCAAACCAAACTTGTCTTTTATGTTCCTGATACAAGTCTAAATATTCAGTACTCTGTGCATGCGTGTACTCACAATCCACAGACCATCCACAGGGACTCTAGAATGAAAATCTCTGATACAGTCCTCCCACCACTGTCTGGTTTCTGGGTTGGTGAAGTCAGGGAACGCTGTTGGGCCTGGCCAAACCTGTGTACACAGAAAAGCAACGTGCATGACAACCACACCCTGCTTCAGAGAAATTACACACACAGACTGTGTGCACGTTATTAAAATATTTATTTATCAACAGAAAAGAGGTTAGAAATCTAACCTTCCCAATCAGGATGTCTCCTGTTGCATTTTTAATGAACACGTCTCGTTTCAGTCCGTCATCAAAGGGAGGGTAAGTTCCAGGAGGACTGGTGCTGCTGATCCCTGGGTCCTGGGGGGGGGGGGGGGGGGGGGCGACCGCCGCACCTGAAGGGTTTAATAAAAAAAGATCCCAGAAAGGGTAATT
>JAVQJX010208961.1:0-10412 GCA_036025115.1 Ambassis agassizii
GTGTTGTGTGTGTTGTTGAGTGGTGGTCTTGCGATCTCTCTGTGTGTGTGTGTGTGTGTGTGTGTGTGTGTGTGTGTGTGTGTGTGTGTGTGTGTGTGTGTGTGTGTGTGTGTGTACAAGTTGAGTTTATTAATGTTATGTAAATTGCTTCATGAACAACTTGAAACTGCCCAAAACCCCAATACTTTGTACCTAAGTGACAAAGGCTGCAGTGGCAGTGGTGGAGGCACAGATATTTATTGGCTCCATCTTTGGTTGGGAGAAATGAAAGCAGGACAGCACTGTGGACACACTGAATTGTGCCTCTGTGGATCTGCCACTCTTAGCTACAAAATCCATCTGCCTCAATTCAATCAGTTTGAAGAGAAACTTTGGATTTGATGGAGGTACCATTATGTGTTCTACCACTGCAGGACACATGACATGATAACACAGACCTGTGTTTTTGTAGAGAGAGCGCTGACCAGCGAAACTTCTTAATCTTTTCTTTCAGCTCATTATTTTACTGTGGCTGACCCAATAATTAAATGTCTGATGGTTTGGAGTCTGACCATATAAACCAGATAACTGCTCTTCCTGGACATGCAGAAAACATGAAGCAGAAGCAGAAGCATGGACAGAAGCATCAACTTGAACTGAACCCTGACATGCCATTAAATGGACAGACTATGCTCACCGTACTGGCAATGACTGATCAGTGATGGTTATGTGAGTAAAACGGCATTTCCTCAGAATTTTAATGTTAATTCCACTACAGGAGAGACTGTTCTTTGGAACTAAGAGTAAAAATGTGTGTGTATATCAGAATCAGCTGAAATATGTTGACATGTCAGGTATCGGCGTCTGTATTTGGAATAAAAAACAAACAACAGAGTAAGTGAGGAGATGAAAATCTTGAACCAAAAGTGAGAATGATGTTTTGGTTTTACAGAAAATTGCGTTATTCTGGACTCCAGACTGCTTTATTTGCCCTGTTAGTTGTTGACTAGGTTTCATGGGCATTCAGTCCATAAAATGTATTCAGCACATGGATGAACACATAAACTTTGAAGTCCTGAAAAATACTTCAAACACAAACAAGACCAAAGAAACGCCACATCTGATGAGCACAGATTGTGAATGAGTGGATTCAAAGCCCCCATAAGATACTGTAGGGTCTCCTTCGCTTTCCTTAAAATGACTGCAGTCTCTTCCCTTTGTGCCCGTTTGCCAAGATTTCTAGTCTATTCCATCCTTACTCTTTTTGTTGTCTCTGACTGCTCTTCCCAGACAGAGACGTCTTGGACTGCTGCATTTCTATTGAAACTACAATACTAACTCATATATCCACAGACACACAAACCAGCGTGCTCCCACACACAAAAATTCAATCTCTCCATCTTTCTATCCGTGTTTCCCTTTCCCACTCTCGTAGACACACACACACACACAAACAAATGTCACACACATTCAGTGCCCGTCTGCCCCGGCCCCCGTCGGTCCTGTGTGTGTGTGTCAAATCAAATCTCCACCTGGGTGCGTAGTACACCTGCTGTGCTGGCGTATAATGCGCTGCATACAGTGAGTGCACGATGACGGATTACTGAATTAGACCAATAATGACAAGTGACACTTCTGTTACCGCTCCCTGAGCCACTGCAGAGAGCAGGGGAGAGGAGTAAATAAAGAACAGACAGAGAGAGAGAGAGAGAGAGGGTGGCAAGGAAAAAGAAAGAGAGAGACAGAGGAAGTCATGGAGAGAGATTGGTGATTTTCAGCTTATTCTGTAAAAATAAATACGTTCTGTTTCATTCCAGCGCAACTTCTTTGTCCTGTATCACCTTTTCCTCTCTGTTTCTAAGGTGACACATGGTTGTTATGGACAACAAAAACATAGTCTTTTCTCAGTAAAGCAGGCAGAAAATAAAGGCAACAGGGCAGAAAGCTCACACGTTTGGCAAAGACAGCAAAGCTTCTGAGAAGTTCTGATGTGTTCTCTTTATAAATATACATGAAATGTAGAGCAAGGTAATTTGTGAGTGTCCACCAGTTGTAGACCGGAGCAGCATATCTGCAGGATGTCTAACCCCCCCATGGACTCAGGTCTCCACAGGCCTGTGTTCAGGATACTAAACCATGCCAAATGAGGAAGAGGAGGTGCAATGCTCCCTGGGACCACATGAATAAATCAGACTACCACCCGGTGCTTCTGCAACAGGGCTGAGGCAAACTAGAGGAGCGCACTTAGAGATGTACACAAACACATGCATTCATTCAGAAGCTGTAAAACAGGGACTATGGAGGTGTGACAGACTCGTTTTTTTGAATCTGGAGACAGACTTTATGATGCGAACATCAATGAGAATGTTTGTGTTGGCGCTCTGTCGATGTCAATTTAACTGCAAGGCTCATCATCCTGCCTCTGTTGTGTTATCATGGAGAATCATCGGGGAATATAAGCCTGCCAAGTCCTCCAGCCATTGTGCCACGGGCCTGTAAGCCAATGCTCAAAAGTACAAGTGACGTTTGAGGCTCATCCACATGCACCCACTTGATGGAGAAAACCGGAACAGAGACAAACAATGAGGGAAGATGTGAACACTTAACTGGGACAGATGCACAAGATGGAAGAAACACAACTGGAGTGGGGAAAGTGAGGGAGCAATAGGAGGAAGCACAGAGGAAGGAAGACAGAAAGAAATATTGACAAAGCCTAGATATACACATAAGTCACCCGACACGACCTGCCTGCTCCCTGTATTTTATAGAGCCGCTCTGCGCTGGCGGAACAGCATGACAGGCCAGTTCCTTCAACGGAAAATATGGTCCCTCTCTACCCTCCCGCCTCTCGCGCCGCTATCACTCCTGTTTTCTGTCTATCCCACCTGATATCATTCTGTCACCTCTGCGCCGGGCTCTTTTTTCCATCATCCCCCTCTATTTCTTTCCTCCCCGTTCTCATGCTTTTATTGGTGCTCTACATTCTACCCGTCATGTTTCACTCCTCCATTTCTATCCATCTTCATGTCGCTCTCTTAATCCCCTCTCATTTGCTCTCCTCTGCCCTCATCCCTCCCGTTTCTCTTCCTGCTCTCCTGGAGCCGTTTCCGCGTGCTGTCCCATTTCCACCTACACTCTGCGTTTCCTCATTCTTCCTGATTCATTTCCTCTCTGCTATCCATTCCATTCATCCCTCTGCCTCCTATTTGTGCCACATACATTGCCATCTGTCTCTCTATCCTTTGCTGTCTCCATCTTAAACCTTTCCAAGTATATTTCCTCTGACCTGCTTGGTTTTCCTGCTTGGTTTTATCTGTCACCATGTCTCCTCCACCTTTTTAACCCTTTTCCCGTTGAATGAATACTACACTTTCTCTCCCTCTCTCTTCCTCCTCATGTGGCCTTATTTTCCACGTTTCTACCATTTTGCTGTTTACACTGTTGTCTTAACCTCACTCTTCCATCTCCTACTCTGGTTTCTTTTCCTTTTCTTCCCATTCATTCCTTTCCTTTTCTTCCCCTCTACCCCTGCATTCCAGCCGGCCCTCCCTCTCTCATCCGCAGCCTGAGCACAGAGCCCCATGTGTTGGAATCAATTAGGGCTGAGAGCCGTCGCGGCCGCTCTTTCACGGAGGTAAATATTAAACTGCACCAAGCACCGAGGAGGAAGAGAGGGAGAGAGAGGAGGGGAGAGAGGGAGCCCTCCGTCCCTAATCCACCGCATCGATCAGGCGGGGATGAGGGTAATATATTATTTTGACAAGATACGATCCTCCGACGCGCACCGCTATCCCCGGCGATCGATTTCTTTTTTCTCTCCTTTTTTCTTTCCTTTTCTCCCCCTCAGTGAGTGGGACAGAGTTTGTGTGTTGCTGTGTGTGTGTGTGTGTTTGCTTGACATAGGCTGCGTGCGCATTTGTGTGTTGTGTCTTGGGTGCATGTGCATTGGAGTGTGGATGGGTGACAATAGGAACAGCATTAGGAAATGTGGGGAAGAGATGAGGATGGTGCTGCTAGTAGGTCTGCGCTTTTACAAACAAGCTCCTGTCTAAACAGCTAAATCACACGCTCACCTAAAGATGGATCGTTGAGAGATTCTGAGGATTGTGTTTGTTTTCTCGGGTACACATGTATATACATGCAGGAGCAGCACACAAAGCGGGATATCTGGGTTACAATTGGTAACAGTGTTAGGAGCAAAGCTGACCTATTGTAAAGTTAAGTGTCCTCCCCCTCACGGTCCCCTCTGCTCCTCTATATAGCTTTGTAAACTGTGTCTAAATGCTAAACTCCCGGATCAATTTTTTTTATTCAACCTCTCCACCCCATCATCTCCCTCCATGTGGCCCCTGCCTCTGTCCTTCTGAGTCAGTCTCAAGTCTTTCTGTCCTCCGTTGTGTGCCTGCATGCGTTTGTGTGTGGATGACATATTTGGTGTTCTATCTGCCCTTCTGAGCGTTATAGTGATACAAACGCACGTGAGTCATGCACACACAGCTGCGCCCAACAAGTTTCCTCCATCCAAACAAGTATGACAGCACCCGCTGGTTTCTCCTCCAGCTCACTCCGCTCCCCTCTACACTCCTCATCTTCCACTTTCTCTGTTTCTGCCTGCCGCGCCTTAGTTTTCCTGTCTTTCTGTCCGCTCTTGCTTTTATTGTGCCATTTTCTGCCACTTTGGTCCAAGAAAGGGAGCCCGTAATGCAATCTCTCCCCCTCTCCGTCCCCTGCTGTGAGGGAGAGTAGCTTGGCCTGTGTGTTGGGCCGGGGAGGGGGGGGGAGACGGGGTCAAGGTGAGCTCTAATACACTATTGATCCGCCCCAATTGAAAACCTGATGGAAATTTTACCCCCCTCCCCTCCTTTCCTCCTCATCCTTCCCTGCACCCTCCTCTCACTCTTTCTCTCTCTGCCCCCCCCCCTCTCCCTTCCTATCTCCCACTCGTCTCTTCCCTTATGTCTTTTTTCCTTTCCTGTGTGTATCCTCCCTGGTGTCTAGAGTCTTCCTCTTTTTCAATGTCTATCCCCGTTCTCTCCAATCTGTTTTCTCTCCCAGCTGAATGTCTCTTTCAACCGCAGACCACTTTCTCTCCCTCGCTATCTATCTCGGTGCTGGGCAGCACTCTGCCTCCATGTCTTTTAAATTGTGCCTCTAATCATTTCCTCTCTTCGTTTGGTCTCACCAGCTCCTCTTTTTCAAGTCCCTTCCTCTCCTTTTTCTTTAAATCCCTCACTACCCCACCCCTCCCTGCTGGTTCTGTCTCGTTCACTCTCTTTCCCTTCATCCCCCTCTCTGAGTGTGCATCAGATGGTCCATTTCTCTCTAACCCAGTGCATATTGATCCCTATGGCAGTAGCATGCAGGGTGAGGGCTGTGAGGACCACTGCTACAGTGTATTAAACGCCACAAACGCTTTGGACGTGGGGCCTGAGACACGCCTCCCCGGCAGGGCCCTGTCAATAGCTGCTCCCTCCTGTCAACAGCAGCCAAATGGCCTCTCAATCTGAGACTTGTGATGGGCCATAGATTGGTACACAGAAACTGCAACAGATGTAGCTCAGAAAAACAGACAGAAGCTGTGACAAAAAGATGAAATAGAATTGGTATGTATTTTTTTTCTCCCTCTCTTACAATGAACATGTGCATTCAGCACTGATGAGAGTCAATAGAAACACGTAAAAAACATTTCCATTCAGATCAGTAGAATTTCTGACCTCAGCTTTCAATTTGCTCAATTCTTTGCTTTAACGGGCTTCATAATGACATGCTGTTGTCCTGCAGTTATGTGGAACAGCAATTATGTATGTAGTTGAGTGTGCTGTATATTCAAACAAAAGAGGCACAAACACAGGGAAAGCCTGAACAATAGAGACGGCAGCAACAGAAGTAAACCTTTTTACAGCTACCCATTACTTTCCCACTTAACAAGACAGACCACAACCTCTCCCTCTGACTCTATGCAGAGTTTGCTGCTATCACCGCACTGCTTGAGTGGGAGATAAATGGAGTGAGTGTGTGTATGTGTGCGTTTGATTTATGTACTGTTGTGTACGTGTCAGACGGCCGAGCTATCAGGACCACCATCTCCCAGTAGACATAGAAATGCTACAGCAGTGGAGGGACCCCTCTGTCGACCCCGAGACCTCTGATACACATCTGGAACAACGGAGCACACCAAGCGGGGATTGGAGGGGTTTGTTGGAGAAAGAGCAGGAGCAGGAGCAGGAGGAGGAGGAGGAGGAGGAGGAGGAGGAGGAGGAGGGAAACTCTTCATTGCTTCTGTGTTTTTCATTTTCATTCAAAGGAGATTCATCCACTTTGTCCCTCGCTCTATAAATCAGCCTCTCTTTCTCCTCTCTGTCCTTCACCGTCTCATGCTGAGGACCTAACTTGTGTCCACTCTCACAGGTAGCGGGGAGCTCTACGATGCAGAATGCAGGGCGCAGGTCTATCAAAAAGGAACATCCGCTGGTTAAACCTCTGGAGAATAAAGCACAGAATCACAGATTTGTCCCACCATTTAAAAACACCTCTCACCCTGACCTGTGTTTCCTGCTACCATTCTGCATTGCTGGTAATCTGTCCACTAACTGGCATTCAGAGTCTAGACACCTGTTTTATTTTCCCACTTTTCTCTTTCAATCACTCTTTTCTTGTCTCCTCTTTTCTCCCCCCTTCTCTTCACCCTCTCCATCTATTTCTTTCTCTCTAGGAAGGAATCAGTCTCACCTTAATTGCTCTTAAATCGGATTAATGACTGACCGGGGACAACTTGACTTAATCTCTCTTCTAGTAAATCTCTTCCTCTCCCCTCTTCTCGTACATCACTCTTATACATTTTATCCTCTCTTGCCCTCACCCCCTTTTTGCTCTCTTTATCTCTGGTCCTCTCCTTTTTCCAGCCTCTGGTTCTTTGCCACTCACTCCATTCCTTTTCCCTTTCTCCGGGCATCTCTCATTTCTTTCATTTTGTCACCTTCTCTAGCCCCTTCCCTTGTCCCTCCTTTTCCCTCTCCGCCTTGGACGCACTCTGTCATGCCTCCGCTCTGCTCATCATCCGGCTCCCCTCATCATTTTCTCTCCTCTTCTTTTCCATCATCCCTGAGAATCTTTTTAGACTTGGACATCACTCTGTTTCTCTGTCCTCAACTTTACCTTCTGTGTGTGTGTGTGTCTTAGTCACACTATAAGGTTGACCAGTCATGGAGCGTTGTGTATGTGTTAGTGCACGTCGATGTGCTCCTGTCATTGCCTCCTAAGTGGTTTGGCAATACTAGGGTCTGCTGTCATTCCAGTTCAACTAATCTCAATTGAATTACATTGAACTTGTATTGAGATGGAGGTAAAGGACATGAGCGTCTGACTGAGTGATTGCTCGAGGAGCTCAGGCTGTGAAGAAGCACAGGGATGAAACTGCACACGCACGTTCAAGAGCTTTGGTGACAACAATGGCATTTTGATTGGTACAACAAAAATATAAAGAAATGTTTACAGTTTAGTTTAAAAAAAAAACAACTGACATCATGTCATGCTGAGGTGATCTTTGTTAAGGGTATAAGGGCAAAGAAGCGGTGGCACCTTCCAAACCCCTGCAGTTCAAAAAACTGAGAGAAAAAAAAAAAAAGAGGCCAGCCTTGTGGACAAAAGCTCATTTTCCTCTTGGTTGCACACTGCTGCAGGCGGGCTAACATGCCACAGGAGAATTCAAGCACTCATACACCTTTGTTTTCCTCAGGTTTTTCTCAACTTTACACACAGCACACAGCCATAACTGAGAGTCAACCAGGATTTCTATGTCAGCCCAGAAGGCATGTGAACGGCCTGTCCAGGCTGAGGTGAAGTGGATGATCCGTGAGCCACAGTCGCTCTCTTTCTTTTGATTGCCACAGACATAAATATATAAGTGGGATCTGTCCTTTGTAAATGCAGCCACATTTGTTCACTTTCCAGTTTTGTTTTGAGTCACTTCCACGCCTCACCAACTCTTCCCAAACTCCCTGCCTCTCTGCATGCCCATCTGCTCCGCTGTGCTTGTCCTTTCTCCCTCTCTCAGAGCAGACAGGATTAAGCATTTATCTCGGTGGTCCTCCTCTCGGCCCTAAACGCCCGTGAGGATGATAAGAGTCGCTGGGATTTGTCAAATTGTGCACCATTGATTAACTGACCTTTCACTCTTGCAAGTCTCTCTCAGCCACTCCACTAACTGCCGACAGGCTAGATAGAGAGATAGATGGATACATCTATCTGTTATTATTGTGTACAAGTTTGTAGTTACCAGGTGTGCCAGAGAGGGATGACATCGGCATGAGGGCCACAGGATGGAGAGGACGAGGGGGGAGAACCAGAGGAGAAGGGCATGCATGGTGGCAAAAGCACAGAGGAGTCCATTCTATTGCCCCGCAGGCTTTGAATGTAACAGGTAGAAGTGTGTCTACTAGCAAACAGTAATGAGTGTGGAATAATGAATAACAATACACAAATTTTCAGGTGCGCCAAGGGGCTAATATCAGACAGGAAGAATTAGGAGGGCGCAGAGGAGCCGGAGGAAGTGATCAGACATTGGCTGGCTGGAGGAGAATCTTACATGTGGTCGTTATGGCCATGGGCTACTGCATGGTGCAATGGACACAGATGGATCTATGCTGCCCTCACTGCTGACACAAGAAAGGCAAGAAAAGAAGTACTTAAAAGTAATAATAAAACATCGATTCTGAAGCTGCACATTATGGCACAATCAAAATATCTTCCTCCCTATTTGTTTTATCACAGCCAGGAGTTGTTTCCTGGAGAATCCTAATGCAATCATTCAGAGAGAGAGAGTCATAAAGATTCCATATTGTGCAGAATTAAACTGCTGCATTGAGGAAAAACGTTTAAAAATGACTATTTCAAGTGTAACTTTTCAAACCATCTCCACATTTTGAAATAAACAGCAGGACTCCATCTTGACTTCAAGTGACCTCAGATTACAGTGATATGAAAATGTGTTATTATTATTATTAGGAGGATATAACAATAAAACCCAACTGGAGAAGAGGCTGAGGAGAAACTTCACCCACCTGGACCTCCGCGTCGCCCCGCCTCACCGATGCACCTGAGGCCGAAGCCCGATCACCGTGACTTGGACTGAATTTGGAGTTTCTTTGTCGCTGCACTTGCTCCGACCCGACAGGGAGTATAGGCGAGGGGGGAAGAGTGCTGCAGTGTCACTGCACAAAGGCGGCACTGCATGGGGAAAAAAACAACAACACATCATGTTTATTGTCATTAAGATATGGAAATATTTTTTTCTCTAATTTCAAATTTACAACAAATCCAAAGAAGAAGAAACGGGGGAAGCGGCGCTTTGGCCCAGCTCCTGTCCTGATGGTTTTCCCGCAGGACCACTCGTGTCTTATAGACCACAGATCAATCACATTATTTACTCCTTACTGTCACACAGTAAAGGAGAGGTGCCAGCATGAGCTCACTGTGACTTCATGAGTCTGTCCCCGTTTCATTATCTATCCACATAGCTCAAATGAACATTTTCTGTCCTCACATTAAAACGGTTCGAAATGAAGTTTCCGCTCTTTTTACGCACAGGCTGAATGTGGAGTTTTCGGCTCACAGAGCGGATATATGCGGAGGACGTGAACGCAGCTCGGCGAGAGGCTTTGCTGTCTTGTTATCGATATATGAGAAGCTTGCTGGAAAGGATATTGACCGCACTAACTAGCCGCACTTTGATCATACGAAATTGCTTTCCAGATGACAACACATTAAGGATGAGAGCATTTTTAAAAAATCAAACCCGCCCCTCGCACCTGTCAGAAGTTTCTTTTCCGAATGAGATGGAGATGAGGCGAGGTGAGGCCCCCATAGGTCCACTACCGCGATGAATAAAAGAAAACCAATAGTCTATTTCAGGAAAGAAGAAAGAAAAGAAAATCTAAAAGACAAGGAAGGAAGGAAAGAAAGAAAGGCAGCGGATCTCTATTCATCACCAAACAACTGACAGGCTGACTCCAAAGTTTGCCTGATTTTTATGACATGCAATCTAACTAACAAAAAAATGTATTCAATTAGAGATCATTTTAACATGATCGTGAATACATCTAATACGAATATTTAACCTAAATGCCTAGCCCTCTGTCGCTATAGGGACGGCGGAGTGAATTACAAGTTAACGGAAAGAAGGAAGGCTAGTTACTAAATGACACATTCATTCGTTTTGTGGTAGTATAATTAATAACTAAACTCAATCCGTGACTGCGAGTCAATTAAAATTAAGATGAACCTTTTAAACGACTGATGGACCGTAAAGGAAACAGTGGAGTTTCAAGGACAAAACGAGCTGCATCGGAAAATAAAGACCTGAGATGTTATTCGTTCGACATAATAATAATAATAATAATAATAATAATAATAATAATAATAATAATAATAATAAT